>JANRGW010027636.1:5202-16088 GCA_024733675.1 Psilopsiagon aymara | reverse complement strand
ATGATGTGCTGTGGTATGGAATACCTCTTTGGTCAGTTTGGGTCAGGTGTCCTGTCTCTCCTTCCTCCTGGCTTCCCCCCTTGCTGGTAGAGCATGAGACTCAGAAAGTCCTTGGCCAGAGTAAACATTACTGAACAGCAACTAAAAACATCGGTGTTATCAGCACTGTTCCCAGGCGGAAAGTCAAAACCACAGCACTGTACCAGCTACCAAGAAGGAAAAAAATGACTGCTACTGCTGAACCCAGGACAAGGTTCTATAATTTGAAAACATGAAGAGGACCTCTGAGTATGGAATTAATAATTAATGTTGTTGAATGAACTGGATAACATAGCCCCTCAACAAGGAGGCATTTGTAATAGTGGTTAATACTGCAGTGGAAAAAGGTATAATGAAATCTAATGCTTCAAAAATGAAGCTGAAGGAATTCAGATTTATATTGAAACATGAAAGTTTGATCAAGGATAATTAATTGCAAAACCAGCCCTACAACATTTGTTGCAGTTTTAAAGACTGAATGTCTTTCAAAAGTCTATAGTCTATATCCTACTGAAAATACATGGAGACTGATATCTATCATAATTCTGCCTTAAGAAATCTAAAAAACAGCCACTAGTACTTATATTGTTTTATAATTTAAGTGATAAAAACTCCCATCAATGTTTTGACGGGGCAGCAAAAATCCCATCAATAAAGTATCACAGATAAATATGCAAGTATTCAAATTTACAAAATGCCAAAACACAGTTGCCAATATAGAGATTCATAAATCAGGCAAATCCAGCTATATTTTTGTGTCAACATTAAATTGCACAATTCTAATGCTAAACATCACAGTGGAATATTGCATAGCTTTTCCTAAAAAAGGGAATGAGGATTTATTAAAAATGTCTCAGCAGACTTTTATTTTTTTTTTAATTTGGAGAAAGGAATATAATTTTGTAAACTTAGTTTTACACAGGTCAATCATTTAATGGTTGAAACATCAAAAATGCTCATGAAAATTTTCAGCTTACATCATTAAGGTGGACAAAGAAGCATTTGAAAATGCTTTCTTACAGTGGAAAACTCTTGGTCAGTCTTATCTTTAGATAACCTCAGCTGCCAGGTTTTGCTATTTAATAAGCTACAGAAATTTTCTTTAATAAATACGGACAAAAAAACCTGTATTTTAGCCTGCCATGTTTGCCCATTCCTCTTATCCACCATCAGCATTCAAATGGTATCCAGTCTAAGCAAGTCGTATAACCTCCCTCAGGAGTCTGTGATGACACATAGGTGTCTCCTGTGAGTGAATTTTCCTTCTGAAGCCTAGAGATCAGGATGGCACATATATAGCTTCTAGAAGTGCTTCTCCCTGGTTGACTGTAAAAACAGCATTAGTGATGAGCTCAAATTAGACTTTCAGCTTTTAAACTGCTAAAGTGGGACGTGAAACTCCAACAGTTTATGATCTCCTTATCAAACTACTCACAAGAAATGTCTATCAGGTCATAATCCAGTCCTTCAACAGGTGTTTATGTGAATAATCCTAATTCATGTAAATGCTCTTGGACATGAGTGTTGGCAATAGAGATGTTTCCTTCAGTAGTGGAATGATACTGGTGGATGCTGAGCTGAGGCCATAGCACTAAACAATATTCATCTGTCCACTCAGTAATCAGACCCAACTGCAAGTCCTCTGACAGAGATCAGGGTCTTCTTACATTATGTACTTAAGATTTTATATGCACGTGTCTCTATGAAATAAAGGGGTAATACAGCACTGAGGTTGTTTGATAGCAAGTTCAGTAAGAACCAACAGTGGTTACACAGTGGATTTCTTGGTTTGCTCATAGCGTATTGAGCCAGATGCACTTCTGAAGTCAAAGTAATTCTACATTGTTTTCAATCTACCTGTATATTTTGAATTATCTGGCAATTTTGATTATAAAATAAGTATTTGTGCTCCCTAATGAGACTGGAAAAGTAATTAACAGAGTCCTTGGTTTATTATACTGGCAGCTGCACATACATATGTGCATTTGTGTAAGATGTTCTCCAAAATTTTATAGAACTAAATCTGTATAATTGTTGTCTAAATTCCTAATTGACAACTGCTTTATAGCGCTAATTCACTTATTAGCATTGCAAATTACACATAAACAGAATAACAGGAGTAACATTGTTAATCTAGGAAGTTTCTAAATGTTTTGTAAATGGCAAACACTGTTATGATAAAAGCCATTCACTGATTAAATAATGAATGAGAAGCCAAGGGGCATGTTAGCTTTGGTAGCGCAAAAGTATTGTTTCCCTTACTGAAGGTGGATCTAAGATGCGCATAAAAACCTGTCCTCGCTGAAAGCAATGTCAAAGCTATTGTATTTTGAAGGGAACATCAACTCACTCTATTTGTATCAAATACGTTATTAAATGAACTAAAATCAATAATTCAAATCAATCAGCAAAGTATAGAAAAGTAAAGGAATAAAATGCAAATTTTTCAATAAGATTAAAACAGGAATTATCACACTGAAAGCTAGCCAATAACAAATCTGAGATTTAACTCACCCTGCTAGCGTTTCTCTCTAATCTATGACAGGTGATACATACTTGCAAAGAGCAGGTCACCTACCCTAATAGGGAGGAAGAGACACTTCTCTCCCTACACTCACCAGAAGAGTTTAACATTGAATGCTTTTTTTGAGATGATTACTTCATTTCTTCAGAAGCAGGACTTCTTCCTAGGATCTGTCAACCAAACGTAACAGGTGGCCTGAGTTTCTCATCAATCTCTTGAATTTGTTTCATTGTAGGTACCGTTTTTAGGTGCCCCAAGGTGTGTGGCCAAACATCTGACCAGAGGCAGTATCCTGCAGCAAAATTCAGCCCAGTCCGATGTGCTGAGAAGGTGTTTGCTGTGGGTAGTTTGCCAGGGGGCTGGCTCTGCAAGGCAGTCTCAGGGCTTACTGCACCACACCAAAACACAGAGGAAGACAGTACCTGCTCCTTCCACCCAAACACTGTCCTTTCTCCGTACTAAATGCCAGATAAGCTTAAGATATCTCCAGAAGTAACGGGAGTAACTGTGGCTTTTTGCTTGAGATTTTGTATGTGTGTGAGATGGGTTTGTTTAAATTCTCTATTTAAATTATGCTCAGCATTAAAGAGAGTATTTGCTGATATTCCTAGAAGCTCTGAAAATTAAGTGTGACTACCTTCCCTTTCTGCTGCTAGCACATTTTGCTAGCTACTAAATGAACCTTAATTTTAAACTTATTTTTAAAGTTTAATTTTTTTCTATAAATGTGTTTTGCTGTCTTAAATCCAAAAAAGCCTAAGAATCCACCCACCTCAGACAGCTGTCCAGAAGGTGATAAAAACTCAAAGAATGTCCTGTCTTAACAGCATCAGCTGAAAATAAGAAATACCATCTGTGATCACTCCAAGGCCCTTGTTGTTAGGCTGTAGGTCTACAGGCTACCCTGTGAGTGACTGGACCACTTTGGTCTTCATGCAGGGAAAGGCAAATACGAACAGCCATGTTACACTTGGTGAAGAGTGCTTATACTGAAAATGCATCTGCAATTCATGTAGGTACCATATAGCATTTAGGTTTTCGTGGTTTTTTTCTCTGAAGATAATTTTTGCATCTATTTTCTCAAAAATGTGTTTCCTCTGTATAAAATGAGGCTAGATGATACGTGAGTGATCACAGAGAAGGACATACTGAGAGTTGAAGTAGCAAGTATATATTTGGCAACAAAATAATTCAGAATAAACAAACATTTACTATATCCTGGGTTGTGAGTTACAGATTCAGGGGATGAAAATAAGGGAGTGATTTGTATTTCTTTAGGAGGGATGATGAAAGAGAGAATGTGCATTACCTTGGTGGACTTAGCAGAACTAATGAGTCATGTGTGCAGTACCATGTTGAGTCATTATGTACTGTTAGCTACCACTGCAGTCACAGAAAGACTTCTTGAAAAGAAGTAGATTACGTAAGAAAAAATAAATAAATCCCAATTAGAATTCTGCCTGAGACACAGTAAATTTAGCCTGCCTGCTCAACATTTGGAAAAGCCATGAGTAACTAACAGTGTAGACATAAAATGCAATATTTGGAGTGCCTCAATGCCCTCCTGTTAGGAATAAAACTGCTGTAGAGAGCTCAGCTGCACTTTGTCATGTAGCGTGAAGTGCAAGTTTGCTAGCACTATTGGAGCAGTGAAAACTGACTTCTTGTAAATCTGCTGTATTCTATATACAGCAGAGTTGCAAGCAGGAATGATGTTCACTAACCTTAACCATAAGTGAACAAAATTCAGCCAACAGTACAATTTATGGAGTGTGTTATAATCCAATTAAATGCACTAGCAAATTGTCTACTGAAAAAAGAAAAACACAGATTTTCTTTTGTTTACCATGAAAGGTAGATTATTTTAACTGAGATGTTGGCATGTAGTCCAATGTCTGAACTTAGGCTAATTTTCAGGGGGAACAGAGTCATAAAGAAAAACAAGTTATATGAAAACTGAAGGCAACCTGCAGCCTTTTATTGCAGAAAATTAATGATTCCTGTTGAATTCAAATGTTTCAATTTTTATCCTTTGAGCAAAGATTTGGTACAACATTAAGTAGATTTGTAGGTGATGACTCAAATTTTATGAGGGCAAATTTACATTACGAAAATAAAGTCAATATAGTTGAGATAATTTACCTGATCTCAGAGCAAGACCCCTAATCAATACTAAATTCAAGACTCCCAATCAATATTAAATTCAAGACCCTTTGTCTGGGTAAAGCAATAAATTATTTCCATGGCGTCAACACCTGATTCTTTAATGAAACATCAGGCTAACACTTTAAGGCTTTTTTGTTCTTTGGTTTCAAACTAACATTGCACAGGGTCTCAAAATGAAATCTTTCAAATCCTAAGCATAAGTCAGTGAGATAGGAAATCAAAAGGAGTTTTTTCTGAATTAGAATTCTGGATATTGTCTTTAACATATATGTTTATCCTCTATACTACTTTATTGTGCTTCTTTTTTAGGTATTGACTCAGTTACTTGACTGTTGAACAAAACTACCCTAATGGATTTGCACATTGGGAAAAAATAATTAGATTTTTCTTGAAACTATAAACTATATTGTGCTGGTATAAAAGAACGGTATGTGTATATATGTGTGTGTATACATATATATGTGCAGGAACTCTGTTGGTCATTGGTGATAGAAGGCAGGAACAAGCAGCTTTCATAATTTTTTGTGAAGATATCTTTACAATAATGTGAATGCAGTACAGTTTAAAGCTTGCTTTGACTTTCAAACATTACAAAGCACACAAACCAAGGTTGAACAAAACAATTTCAATAATTTAAAGTCAACAATGTGAACTTCTTTATTACTTTGTATCAATACAAAAGCAGAGAAATGTGTTATTTGTCTAGAATAAAAAAAAAATTATAATAAAAATAAGTGATTCAATAAGTATAATGATGACATATGTGGAAAGCCTTCTGAAAATAATAGACATCCAAATAACAATAATTCCCTCTGGAGTTTCAGTGTTTCTGGTTTTTCTTGATTAGCTTATCACATAAGACTTCGAGTAATAAAGAAAATCAGAAAAAAAATGGAACTTTCGTGAAAGCGCCGCCAGAAGCCACAATCTCTCATAAACACTTCTCTAGAGGCAGTGAGGGCCCAGTTGTATGTAAAAGACCATAAGATCAGACCTGGAAAGGAGATGGCAAATGTAAATTCTGCTATATGACGCTCCCTGAGCAGAAAGTCTGAACATGATAAAAACTCACACAAGACTTGTGTAGGTAGGCAAAGACAAGGGTGATGGAGCCAGGAGAAAGCATAACAGAAAAATTTCCAGTCTGATTTCTGCTGTTCATGTTTATTGGGATTCCACCTATCATTCCCTAAGCCTTTCCTGTCTAAAGTCATAAACGCTTTCACCTAATAAATAGGAAATCACTGTGTGAAAAGAATGCCATCTGCAGGGAACTGCAGGATGCCCCTATTCTTTTACTGTTGTATTTATATTATGGTTTGCATCAATGTGTTCTGGGTCATGATCAATAAGTTGAAAGGCATTTACGGGCAGGGCACTGCTTATCGGCCTGTTAAAACCATTTACTGTTCACTGTTTGAGAACTGAAAACTATACTTGGTGCTCAGCTATTAGAAGAGAATATCCTATGTGTACTGGGTGACAAGGATTTTTGATTCTCATTGGAGACCTCTTGAGAGTTTGCAACTCTATACCTACTACAACCCACTTCTGTCTAGCAACAATGAAAAAATCTCATGAGTAGAGAATGCATTTTTAGTACAAGGAAAATGCATTACAAGTTTATTTTTCTTCAGGCAACAGCAGTTGTCTACAAGCAGCACTACTCTACTTGTAGGAACAAGCAAAAGCTTGCTTCAGCTTTCTTTTCCTCCCTGCATATTTAAGTCTGTAAGCCATATCATCTGTCTTATGCTGCCTACTACACTCTGCCTTTACTGTGCTCTCTTATCCTGAGAATACATGATACCAGAACTAAATGGATTGCTGCATTAGGTACTGTAGGAAGAGAAGGCTAGGAAGTTGGGAACTACTGCTCCATGTAGCAGGGAGCAACCCCGGTTGTCTGGTCAGCTGTAACTGCTCATTCAGCATCTTCTTCAGGGCTGGTAGCAGTGACCAGTCCCTGGCACAGTTAATTGTCTCTAGATTAAAATCTGTATAACTCTGAAATAGTGCTCACATATCATTATAAGTGCCTGTGAATTTAAGCTTTATATCTGGAAACCTGCTTCTGTTCCCAAACCGAATTAGCCAGTGAGTTGCAGTACCATTTTGCATTGTTTGTTTACTATCTGTTTTTTATCATGTCCCTGTATATCAACAAAGACTGTTTGGGAAAACACCTAGTGTAGTGCTTGGGGAAAAATTATAGTTGTGTACTCAGTGACATCAGTCATTCCATGTTTAATTTGTCATCAGTCATATGCCAGGGCATAACAAGAGCAGTGAAGGAATCCATAGGATCTTCCTCTGAAAATCTTTCCTGCTACAGAGTGGTCAGCAAATTACAACATTGGTCTATTATTTCTTAAAGTTTTCCAAGCCAGGCACAGAAGTTCAGCTATTTGACTTCCATATGGGATCAAATCAATTTTTTCAGCACTGACCTGGTTGACACCAGAGGATAAAAATATGACCAGATGATTTTGCAGGCATTATATACACTTGAATATCTTTTCCTCATTTCTTTATGTGGAAAAAGATAAAGATATATTTTTTAAACATTAACTTATTGGAAAATCATTGAAGTAATTGAAAAAAGAGTAAAATAGAATATGCATAGTCCCTACTAAGTATATTTGCATATATATTGTAAAGAATTAGGATTTTTAAAAGTTCCCAAATACGCTAAGAACTTCCTCAGAATCTGCTGCTAGTTTGTCGAATACAATCACTTGGCCAAACATGAAGACAGATGGATAAGCTTTGGAATTCCTTCAAGAAGCATTTCATGATTCCCATCAAGAATAGGAAAAAGAATCATATGTGGAATAGTTGAACATTCTATGGTCTCATTCTGTTTCTCACAGTCCTGGCAGAATCAGGATGAACGCAAAAAAAGTTTCTTGGCTGTGCCCTTGACTATCAGTCTTGACTGTCTTGTCTATTCATTGAACTTTGAATGGTTTCCTATTGCGCTTTAATCAGGGCATGCCTGGAGAATATAGTTGATTCTTCACTCCTAGAATTATAGACTCATAGAATGGTTGGGGCTGGAAAGAACCTTAAGATCACTTGGTTTCAACCTCCCTGCCATGGGCAGGGATGCCTCACACTAGACCATGTCACCTGGCCTTCAACACTGCCATGGATGGGGTATTTAGCACTTCTTTGGGCAACCCACTCCAGTGCCTCACCACCCTCACAGTAAAGAACTCCTTCCTTATATACAACCTGAACTTCCTCTGTTCAAGTTTAAACCTATTACCCTTTATCCTATCACTAAAGTCCCTGATGAAGAGCGTCTCTCTGGCATCCTTGAAGGACAACATCCTTTATGCTATCTTCTTTTTGCCTCTTGTACATGGTTTCTTAAACTGAAGGCTGTGATATTTGGTGAACAATCTCACTCCTTTGCTGACAGACAGATCAGATTAATTGCAACCTTTCCAGATGCACAGCTGCTTCATTTGTATGCACCACAGCCATCCCTTTCTCTGCAGACTAGATCAGTCTCAGTATTAAGGAGATTATATTGCTGTCAGTAAAGCTTCAGCTTTTTGCTCACATTACTGTAGCACAAGGATATATATTGAAGAGTAGATCAGCTTGAGATTTCATTTCACCCATTCAATATACCAAAAAGGAATTTTTCTCAAGGAAAAAGTGATTCTGATAGAACATTATGTAGTTTACAGGAAACAGTCCCTCTTCTTTGTGATCTGGCTAAAAAAAAAAGTCCCCTTTAAGTACAGATGTCATCACCCAAGGATTCATCTAATGTTTAGCCAAACCAACCTGCAAATATTGTAAAGTTCCATAGGCAGCAATGGAAAAAATGGGGAAATGAGATCAAGTTTTCTGAGTTCAGATCCTAGCAATGACTTACTTTATGCATATACCTTAATCTGTAACAAAGTATTTCTTTCTCTTCACTTCTAAAACTGGGGAGAATCTTGTAAGCCTTTAATTTATTTTGATAAAAGCTTGACAAATATTTTGAGATTAATGATGCTTAAAAAAATGAAAAGCTACATGAACTTACCTAATTTGTCTTTCCAGCAAAGCTGCATAAACACTTCCAACTTTGATGGAAGTACTCTGATGCATAAGTTTTGGAATATTTGATACAAAATATAAAATTCAAAAAAACCCTTCAGATTTAAATATTCATCTTTCTTAAAATTGACTTCAGATCTATTCAAGAGCTGCATGTCAGCTGAGTGGTTCAGTAATAGCCTAGCGGTTGCTGGTTTTGTTTTCTCTAATGGAAATGTCCCTGGGAAAAAGAAAAAAATTAAAAATCCTGAACATTAGTCTCAGTTGTGTTTAGATAAAAAACCAAAACCAAACCAAATCAAAACAAAACAAAAAATCCCACATAAATCAAAAGAAAAAAAAAAAAAAAGAAAAAAAAAAAAAAAAACACCTCAACAACAACAAAAAAAGGATGACAAAAAAAATTGAGGAATATCAATGGGAAGATTTGCTCAAGATAGACCGGATGATTTCCAGTATGGTTAAAAAGGAATCAAGGTGTGAGTCTCAGAAGGGAGAGCGCATGTGATTTACAGCTATTCTCCCTGTAAGACAAGATTCTTCCATCTTGCACTTTCGCACAGCATTCCTAATGCCTTAATTTGCTCACTTGCTTTGCCATTATGCTTTGGTTTTGAAAATTAGAAGTCAGAAAGAAAAAGTGCCATGTCTACAGCCTCTCAGAGCATTTCTGGCTGCAAGTCTTGAAACTGTATATGATCTTTGTTTATGTGAGTGGCACAATTGCTGTTTTCACATTTGGATGTGTAAAAATTGTCAAAGTGGATTCTAGCTCCAGGATCTGGCACTAAATTTTGCATGCTCACTTACTCCGGGTGATATGAAATGCATCCAGAAATGTGAGGCAAATCACAGCGGCCTCTGGGCTGGGGAGAGTGAACATACAGTTAGAAATGTCCTAAAAGTAGAGGATGCCAGTGTAATGTTTATGAAAGATTGTGATGGACAGAGTCCCAGATCTTATGTAACTGATGTTGCTGTTTGGCAGCTTGCTTCTTTATGTTGTGATTCATATTATTGTCTACATTTCTCATCAGGAGTGTTACTAAGCAAGGGGAACATATATCGCAGTGAGGAGTATATTCATATATTCACAGTGAGGAGTATTGTCTTTCTTTTGTGGGGTAGGTTTGGGGATTTTTTCCTTCTCTCTCCTTCTCATTCTCTGTTTCTCAGCTTCTGTTAGTCCTCTCTTTTTACCCAGCACTTCCTTCTCCAGAACAATTCTCCAGCCTTTCCGATATTCCTCTTATTTGTTGTTGATTTGTAATGGTCAACAATGAAATTCGTTGCCTAAGACTGTAACTGAGGCCACAGAAATATTGGACCAGATGCCTGACTGCCAGAGCACCTATCATGTGAAGGGTTTTGGGGGTTACTGCTTTGTTTTGCAGCAGTAAAAGACTTTAATTTGTGAAGAAAGTACTGAAAGAAATGTGAAATTTTAATCCAGTCTTCTCAAGTGGAATGCTGGTAAATATGAATAGGAGTAGAGCCCTGTGATAACAAGAAAATTACTGTGTTTCTTTAACTGTCCACATCTGAGCATGACACATGCAATGAAGCAGAGTAGTAACCATCAAGGAGGTTCAGGGACAGCCCCGGGAAGGCTCTTTTAGTGCATGAAGACAAAGTGCAGACTGCTCCTTTTGGCACAGCTGCAGGCCAAAGTTGGCATAGCAACAAACCCTAATCTATATGTACCAGTGCAAAGCAAGAAGCCTGTTTAAGTAGAGATCAGGTTGGGTGAGGGGGTAAGACCTCTTCCCATGCACTTGGTCTTACCTGCTGCGTCATTCTAGGTAAGGCAAATTACTTTCTTGTATTTCTCTTCCTATTGACTCCATGTAATATGGTTAGCTTTAGAAATACGTGCAGAATTATGCAATTTCAAATTATGGAAAGTGGCAAATTTTTTTATTATTTGTAAAATCATCTCTAGTTTGTGCATGGAAATAACTGTTCATTCTTCTACTATTTTTTCCACAATGTTTATGATATATAAATAAATATTCCAGTGTCGTGGTTTAAGCTGTAAATCAGCCATGCAGTTTGTTCACTCACTTCCCCCTCCTTCTTCCCCCCCACTCCAAAA
>JANRGW010027633.1:0-24003 GCA_024733675.1 Psilopsiagon aymara | reverse complement strand
CTGGAAGGCTGCTATGAGGTCTCCACGCAGCCTTCTCTTCTCCAGGCTGAACAACCCCAACTTTCTCATCCTATCTTTACATGAAAAGTGCTCCAGTCCCATGATCATCCTCGTGACCTCCTCTGGATTTGTTCCAACAGTTCCATTTCTTTTCTTACGTTGAGCCTCACCTCTTTGCCAGGGATGCAAGAAACTCCTCATTCCTTAGTACAGAGTGTGAATAGCATGTCTCACCCCTAGCAGGGCTGGAAGAGTTGGGGTTAAACCTTCATGTACACAACTTGGTTTTGTCCTTAATGCTTTTGTGATTTGTTTTTTTCTCCCCCTTTTTAGTCACTCTTTCTGCTGCAAGCCTTGTTTGTAAAGCAGCTACAGGTAAGTCACACATCCACAGGAGGCCAGATGCTTCCGGAGTTTTTGTTTGTTTTTCTAAAGCTAAAAGGCACAGCTATGCAGGGTTTCCTTCAGGTGAGTTTCTCCTGGCTCCTGCCTGTGACTCTCAGCAATCCCAGTCCCACCCTGCTTCCCCTTCCCAATTTGTTATACTAATAGTCCTGTAATACCAGCAGTATCCAGGACCTCTTTGAATCCAAGGTAGTTCAGGTTTTCATTTATCCTTGTCCTTTCTGCATCTATCATCTGGTGTCTTGCAACTTTCCCTCTTCCCAGTTTGCAAAGCTCCTTCTGAGCTCTGCTTTTGTCTGCAACTGTAATGCCCCAGACTTGGGAAGCCTGGCTGATGTATTGCCTAAGACATAGCTGGTGGCTTTTACGTATCACATAAGGGGAAGGGGAGAGCTATTTCTGCATGGCAGAGACATAAAAAAGGAAGTAACATTTTCACTAGCTCCATTTCATCCAGTCCTCTCTTGTTGTAAAGGATAGAAGTAGGAAAGGGAAAGAACTTGGTACTTCTAACCATGGAGCACAGCAGCAAATGACAAGTGCAAAAAGCAGCTCTGATAGAAAGCTCTTTGAGCCTGCAGCTCTCCATACAGGCTTCAAGGGCAGGCTGAGACTCCAGCAGTTGGGACAGGGAAGTACAAGGGAAAACGTAACATACTGCTTCACAGTCTCCAACTCAAGCTGCCAGGTCCAGCTCCTACACCCGGGAGCAGCCAAAGCAGCCGTGCTGCAGAAGCTGACACATATTAGCAGGGTACAGACAGGAAGCTGTGCTCTGATCCATGTTCTCCCACCGAGCAGCTTCTTGGGTGATCAGAGGAGGAGGAAGGCAGCCAGATATGGAGATCACACTGTTAGTCTGACTGCAGCAGAACTGGGCTCCTTGTACTGCTCAAGGCACAGCTCTCAGTAATCCTAGAAGCAGAAATCCCCCTCAGGTAATTAAAAGCAATATAAAATCCCAGTTTAGAGTTGTGTAAGAGCCTGAAACAGCACGAACAAATGTCTGAAGTACTCCACCTCTGTCAGGCAGCCTGTATAAGGATGCATGTGCAAGGCCATAACATTACTGCAGCTCAGAGATACCTTGTGCCTCAACAAAGTTAATATAGATGCAGATCACTCAAAACCAGCTTCAAAAACAAGCACAGGCTTGAAGCACAAGCTACAGGGTGACAGATCTCCCACAACCACTCAATGGAGTTCCACCACTCACAGCAACAGATCCAAGCCCAAGCTTCCCACCACTTTTCCCAACCTGAAATAAACACGCTCGGTAATCACCATTAGAATTTATTTTTCTTCATAACTGTGCAGTTTTTAAAATCCTACAGTAATGGTGAAGTCAGGCTACTACGTTCTTGAAGTGTGGAAACAGTTTGCAAATAACAGAGACCATGCGCTACAAGTGAGGAACAGGCCATTGACTCTTCAGCTGGAATATACAGACATGTTCAATAAATACTGATCACTTTAACAATTAATGGAATGACACGTTCAGATTTCTACACAGTTCACTATGAAAACAGCATGGTAAGTTACAGAAAAGCTTCAACTTTAAGGATCCTGGTTTTCTTTGTTAAATTAATGACTCTGATAGAAAAGAGAAATGCAAGATCATCTGAAATGAAGTGTCACCTGGACAACTTTCCCTCCCCACTCTTGGTAAGCTCCTGTTATCAAGATAATTTCCAGAGCTGGCAGTTAAGTTAAAATATATAAAAGAATCCCCCCCCCCCATCTTCAGTAGTTGTTACAGGCAAATATATCCATGAATTTGGAATGGGTTTTCAAAAACCGTATCTTGACATTTATTGCTTTTACTTGTAAACCTGAAATCCAGTTTATTCCTTTGAAGAGTGTCAGAAGTACAGTCAGTGAGATGCATGTTTTACTTGTAACCTTGCCTTCTGGTTAAGGAGAAAGAAAAAGACCCACACTCAAGAACATACATACACCTCCATCTACAGCATACAAACCAAAGCAGAACAAGGTAACAAGTCCTGAAGTAGCAGTATTTCAAAACATCAATAGGGTAGAAATCCAGCTCATCCAACAAATCTGAAGCCTTTTTTCCCCTCCCATGCCTGGCCCTAGTTTAGCTGGTATGTCAGGTGGTTTGGCTCTCCTGCAGAGAGGAGCAGCTTCTACAGATCCAGATTTCAGAGGGAAGAGGGGTGTGTTTTACTGGAACTGACAGAGGCACAGAGCCATGAATATTCTTCATGCTTAGATCTATTTAGGCTGTTTCCCAGCTGCTAAAGGAGGAATGTGAGCTGAACGCAGGAACCCATTCTCATTTCAAGTACTTCACAGTTTTACCACCAGCTCAGCTAGCAAAGTGGTCTCACTACAGACCATTCAAGAGAGGGATATGGAGGATGCAAGAGACCTACTTGTGACACTCCAGCTGACTTTTGAGCATTGCCAGCTTGAAGGTGCTACCCAGCAAAAACTGCCTGAACTGCCAACTTGCAGATCGGAGGTGAAAAGGGTGTTACTTTTAATAGACAAATTTGCTACAAGACCGTTGGAGAGACTGCATTCCATAGGTTTCCATCACTTCTTCCTCTACCCTCCAGAAGAAGAGACAAGCAAATGCTTTTAAGTTCATATGTATCTGTGTAAACACCAGAACATTTTGCTATACAATAGAAAAAGACTGCTGCTTTTATGTTCTTAGAGGAGCCCTGAAGACATTGAAATACCTGTATCCTGCAATTATTAATCTGTACCACGTGCATTTCCTGTTTTGTTTTTGTTACACAAACTGAAAGCAAGCTTGAACAATAGTAAATAGCAACTACACTCCTGCAACAGGTGAAAATGCCACATTGCAGTTGCTTATTCCTTTGCTTTAGATATGTAGTCAGCCAGTTTGTTGATACTATCCTCTTGCTGTTCTAGAGCATCCAGTATGATGCCCATCGGGGTCTTCTTTAAGCCTATTCCTTCCATCTTGTTCTCCAGCTTGTTCTTTATGTTCCGAAGCCTCAGAGAAGCATGGACAAACATCACTGCATGACAGAAACACTTATTAATGTCCAAGGAATGCATAATTCTTGCAGCACTTCAGCACCATGACAGCATTGGAAGAAGAGGAAGCCTCAGTGACCACTTAAATAATTGCAGGTACCCACTTAATAATGACATTAAAGATGGCTTGTGCTGTTTTGTGTCCCTCCCTGCTCAAGTTTGTTTTGAGGTCATTTAAATAGAGGTAGTGAAGGCAACAGCCAATTTGAACTCTGCAGACTTAACTGAGAAAGCTCAAGTCACATCCCCTTAGGCCCTCAGAGCAGAAGAATACTTACAGAGGAGAGGAAGCGTGATCCCAAACATGAACACCATGACATCGCCCAGGTAGGAGATCAAGAAGTAGCTAGACAGCATAATGACCACTACAAACGAAGTTGGGTACTGTTTCTTCAGCTTGCGGAGGATATCCTTGTTGTGCGATACCCACACAAACCCCAGGAACACCAGCACCACCACAGTACCACCAATGAGCATATTCAGGGGACTCAGAAATCTGGAGAGGAGAAATAAGAAAACAGAAGCATCTCATTTCAGAGCCTTCATGACCTGTGTCCATATAGCAAACATCTAGCTCACTGGCAACCTGTTACTAGGTAGGCAGGGCATTAAGAATTCAGTTCCTGCTGTCAAGACCTTTATCAGCATCTAATTATTAGGCAGAAGCCAAATAAAGCAACAAGTGCAACAGATCAAGCAATGAATTAGAAGTTTAGATAATATTCCATCTTTAGCCATGAATTTAGAAGTTTAGATAATATTTCATCTTTATGTTCTCATCCTGAGCATAGCTGAGCATAATGAGAGTTTCTGCAGCACTTCTCATTGACAGCAGCAATCGCTACCAGGACCCCTCCTACCTGTGCAATCAATACATTCATTTGATATCAAACCCAGCAAATCCCAGAAGCAGGTGGAGCCAACAATCAGATTCCCAAGGGATTGTTCTGCCTACACACGATCAAAATCAGGCTCAGCCCAGACCTTCAGATGAACTAGCTTTTCAGATTATCTCCTCTGGGTTTGCATAATGGCAAAAGTAAGGGAACACTGAGTGAAAAAAAAGTTACTTCACCATTTCTTATTTCTGAATAAGCCTTTTTGGTTTACACCCAAACAAAATGATTTTGTGAACCTGCAGAAGGAGCTTACCACTACCAGCACAACAAACGTAGCCCTGGCCCAAGCAAGCATACCTAAGAGACAGAAGGTATGGGTCAAAAGTGGAGCAAGGTCTGGCAAGAGACACTGCTGAGGTTTGTGTTCTATTATAGTTACCAAGCAAACCAAGCCACCAAGTGGATCAGCTCTGGACTATAAACAGCAGGTCCCTTTTTTGGGCCAGGGCAAGAACATCACCTGCTCAAACCACTTCCCAAGTATTCAGAGCTCGTTGAGAGTCAAGCTTTCAGCAATGACTTTGCTTAGCTTGTTTCTGTACTCACATAAAGTCCAGGCTCTATCATATTTACTTATACTGTAATAAGTGATGTGATTTCATGTGCATTCTGATTTATTTACTTATACATGCACAGATTTAATTACACAGCAGCTGAGGGCTCTGAGTTGCTACAACTATGACAGTAGCATAACACTGCCCTGCTAAAGCCAGATGTAGTCAAGATCTCCTCTTGTAGACTTCACCGTTCCAAAGCTAACAGGCACAATGACTCATCACTCCACCGTACTGCTGAGGAGGATGCTTTGGTTTGTGGTCTGTGCTTCATATCCGGCACCAGCATAAGAAATCTGCTGCTAAACTGGTATGCCAACACCCTACCTGCAGCACCAGGGAGCATTCTTCTAGAGAAGGAAGACTCCCAAAGCACTGTTTCAGAGGACAGCCTGGCTCTTGACTCTTTACGTCAGTTGTGCCAACAGGAGACAGGACAACTGCATAGAAAGAGATTAAAATTCAGACTACTTCCCCACCTGCTTCTGCTACTCATGCTGAAAAGCCAACAGGGCTTTTTGGAAGTGGTGATAGGGCAGGCTTGCTTGTTGCATCTGAGTCACTCCCTGTAGCCAGCCAGATTATATTTAGCTCTGAATTGTCAATCTAAATTTTCCAGGCTGGAAAAAGTGAACAGCATTGCTCTGGAAGGAAATCGGTTTCATCCGTGCTCCTTTGCAGCAGGAGAAGGAGGGTGACTCATGACTGGACCACACTAGCTCCTGGCCTATACACACACTACAGGACATATGAGATTCTTAAGGCAGAACTCACCTCCACATCACTGCTATCTTGGGAGCAGAAATGGCCAAACTTTCCCAAGCCACCCACAACTAATTTTTTGTTCCCAAAAATTTATGTAGAAGATAACCCTGGAAGCAGCAGAGGAATAGGCAGAGCTCCCCTCTACAACTTCCCTGTGTCTGTTAAATACTCTCAAAGCTTTATTTTCCCTACTCTCATTACAACTTCAGAAACTGGTGGTGAAGATTAATTCCTCTGTATATAAAAGGAAGAGACCAAAGACTTCTCTGTTCTATGCTTCCTTCTGGCATTACTGCATTAGGTTTTGTATAACTGACTAGGATATGAAGAAAAACAACTAAAGACCCAGAACACATCCAAAAGATCCCACTTTCCTGGGGAAAGTTATTTGAATTACATGTTTTCTGAAGTGGGCTGCATTCCAATGGGTACAAGGAAACAGTGAACATAAGTATCAAATGAAGTCATTCAGAGCCACATGAAAGCAGATGGGGATAGCAGCTGCCACTAAAAACTGGTATTCAAGTTATCAGCCATGTGCCCACAGACTTCAATACCGTTGATTACGATTCTGGATAGAGTGTCATACATCAGGCTCTCCTTTACTGCTCGACTCGCCCACAGCGTAACCTGCAGCACTAAGATTCTCATAGAAATTCATGTATAGAAACTTCTCCAGCAATGGCATTTTTTGGGAAGGCAGACTTCCATTATCCAGTTGTGCTCAGCTCTGTTGGCACACTGCTCTCAAAAACACAATAGCTGGAGACAAACAAGGCAAAAACGTGGACACATTGTTTCAGAACATCAGTGTCTGGGGAAAAAAGCTGTATAGCAGCCCAGAAGTCACCTTATAGTTGAACCACCAAACTGCTATTGGCCCTACTTATGTAGAGACCAGAATACAATATGCCAAATTTATGCTCAGGCAAGAAGGCTGGAAGGCTTTCAAAGCTGCAGAGACAAGCTAAGTGACCAGCCATTACATATGTTACAAGATACTTTCTAAATATAATTCCCCTTAGGAGGGATTTGAGACCTCTCAAAACCCTAAAAATGCAATGCACGGCACTATTATCACTGCAATGGTGTGGTAGCTTGAGTTTACATTGCTCGGATGACTTAGGGGGAGAAAAACTCTTTTAGGGTTGGAAAAGAAAACCACTAGCTTTCATGACTGAAAGTACTCAGTGTGTCAGGACTAAGTAGCATTTGGGGTGCTAACAGCACAGAGCATCTTAGCTGGATGATCTCCTTCTCTGCCTTCTGTATTAAAGCAGGTTACAACCCTGGTAGGACTCTGTGACTTCCAGTACAGCTGGGACAAACTGGCAAGGAAAAGCTGTCACCCAGATTCAGATCCAGTAATGTTGCAGGGCGATCTGCAATTGCACTCCTGCTGCCCTTCAGAGATCAGGTTCCCTTCCGCATCTGCTTTGATACAAATAAATAATCTGCTTTGATATAAATAAAAGAAACATCCTGCCTGGCTGCAGGGATTGTCCTGCGCCAAGTAGCAACATAGGATATTGTGTTTGGGAAGTAGGAGCAGAAGACAGCAGAGATGCTAGCAGCTGGGGGTGCAGTTGTGTGAGAAGTACTTGCAGCTACCTCTGGGCAGTAAACCAGATTAAGATGAGGTATCTTTTTTTACTGGATTCACATTTCTGTACTCTGCCCTTATACGTGTCACCAGATGGGGCAGATTTGGCAGGTGCAGGAAAGCTCAAAGAAGCCCTCCTTTCAGGGACTTGCCACGTCACCTCTTTTTGTCAGGTAATTTCATGTCTGCACACCTGTGCACAGCCTTAGAGCAGAAGAGGAGGCAAGTTATTTGAAGAATATATGGCTATAGCATAGGGAAAAAGAAGAGCAAGGCAAGACACAGCCTTCATACAAGACAAGCCTCCTACAGCATGAGCCCAAAAATAGGAGAGGCCACATAAAAAGCAAATGCAACCTAGCTCCATCCTTAAATCATCTCCATTTGAGATGACTGTCTCTGGGTGACTATTCAGCGGCTGCTGCCACATCTGTTTCTCTTGCATGTGACCAGGCAAGTCTGAACAAAAGCCCCGAACAGAAGACTTGGAGTCATTGAGAACATCATCTTTTTACACAGAGCAGCTCAGTTAGGCCATTATGTCAAATGAGCATTAAAATTCACTTTTAGAATCAGAAGACCTTTTGCTCCACCATGTTCAGAGCAGAAGGCAGGTTGGAGCACTTAAATGCTTCCTTCCCCATTTGTGTTCGTTTAAATAGCTTTAAAGATAACGTTCTGCCTCCTCTCGCTCCATACTTTAGCTTCAGTGAGGTTATATAAATGTAACTAGAGGTAGCACTAAAGCTGTACATCTCGCATTGTCCCAGGTGATGGCCCTCAGCATCCACAGATACAGCAATCCTTCTGTACTTACTGTTGCTCACATGCATTGCTTTGAGGAGCCAGATTCCTTCCTATAGAACTGCCAGATCTTTATGGAGTTACGTATTAATACCATTAGACAATGTATGTTTTAAAGCAATGTGTTTTGCTCAATCTTTCATCATGCACTAGAGAAACTGAGCATTTTGCTGCTCTGGGGTCTTTGTTTTGGCAAGAGAATTGCTACAAGCACATCAACTGAAGTAATGGTCTGGGGAAGGAGAAAAGAAGAGACACACTCATTGCTTGGGGTTTGTGCAGATGGACAGAAGGTGTTTTAGAGAAGTGGCAACAGTAAGAGACATCAAACCTCAGGCTGTGCAGAAGACATGCCCGAAGAGAATGAAGATTTTCTCCGATGCAGCACTCTGAAATCCAACACATCTTTGAATACTGTCAGATTTAGAAACTAGTTTTTAGCAAGTACATGGCAACAAAAGCATAGAAGAAATGCCATCAATTTAAGCAGTTAAGTTTGAATTGCAAGACAGAGCTGCCTTGTTGGAGTAGGTGAAAGCATGGACAAATTCCACATTAACCAAAGCGATTGTTCGAGGGGAGCTGCAAACTGCTGTGGGAGGCACTCATTTTTATAAGTATCTGAACAGCACATAATGACAGGGCCGTGGGTCTGTAAGAAGAGCAGACCAGCCCTGGTGCAGCTGGGAGAAAGGGCACAATTTGACTTAGTAAAGATCTTGGGTTGTATCAGCAGTCTATTGCAACAGAACGGGGGAAGGGGAAGAGGGAACAGCATGCTAGTTAAGATTCATTCCTACAGGAATTTGGAGGGTGGGCTGGGAGGAAGAGACAAGGCTGCTACCACCAGCCTGTGTTAGCACTAACTCAGTAGTCTCAGTTTCTTGTTCACTGATATATTTTCTACCTAGTCCTGTAGGCTGAAAGTAAAATCTACATTATTGCAAAGCACAGAACATCATTTACATGTAACAGGAGCTATCAGAGAAGGTGGATGGAAGGAGAAAAGCAGGGAAATGATACATTACAATTCCACTCACTCACAGTAAGGCTATTCCATACCATGTAAAGAGACAGTAAAAAGCTGGAGAGGTCAACTTTGTGATAATAGAGACAGTAAACTGAAGCTGTGGCAATAAACAGTGTACTTCCAGTATTAAGAACACTCTAGGCTATGATTTCCACGTCAGTCAGCACCACCACAGCTACCAAGTATTACAATAGCTGAAAATACCATCTCTGCGTTACAAGTCTGTGTATATAATTAGATGGTTTAAAACCAGGTAGAGTTGGTCACAGGGTAAGTTTAGTTCTGATCACAGGAAGACCACTCCATCAGCAGTTTCAATAATCCTGCTGTTAGGCCAATGTACAGCCCTGGAGTTCCTGAAAAGCCATGATTCATCATTTATCACTCAGGGATTCCTGCCTATTGCAGAATGAAGTGCAAGACAGCAACTTAGTCATCAATTTAAATATATCAGGAAAACTTTACCTTTCTCCCAAAGGCAAGTGAAAAATCTAACTCAAAACAAGACAGTTTATTGAAATGCTATCCTGTTTCCTGGAGAGCTCTTCTCCCACCCTTTTTTATTTCAGTGTTATAAGAATTTAATTCATCACATAAGAAAGGCTCTAAGACAAAAATCCTACTCCAGGTGTTCCTCATCTGTAAGTTTTCAGTTCAGAGGGTTACCTCTCAATATTAAGATATCAGAATTGCAGTTCTGGCATTACTCTCCATCTCCTGTGGCTCTCTTCCTCCTCCATCTCCCAACTCAGGAAAACAGTGAGACATAATTGGGAGATATATTACCCCTGATCTGAAGAGACTGGAGTTCATGAGGAGGAATTTAGCAAACTGGATAAAAGCTGCTGCCATCACTGTTTTCCAACCAGAAATATCAAAACTGTTTACATTCTTCCCCCCCGGGGAGAAGAGCTGTCCCCCTTCTTTCCAAGGCCACTGTGATTTACCTACTCATTGAGAGCTGGCTGCAGCTTTGTGCTGCTAAACAACTGTAGATGAACAAAGTATTTTGGACCAAGGTGGTATAAAAAACTATGGAAATATCATTTTATCAGCTTGTTCTGTCAGGCTCAGGTTTCCTGAAGAGAATGGGGAAATAACCTTATGATCACCTTTTGAGTCAAAGCCTATGTGACTTTTCTTCAAGTACTGCTTTAGTCTCTTTGGTGAGAAAGCTCTTAGGCAGATATGCAGCAGCAGCTGCTGATTACGCTTTTAATATGGCAACTGGAATACTTCACTCTTCACAACAAACAATGCACAAATGCAAATGCTTAAATTGGAGAGTTGCCCAGCCATTAGGCCAGAGTGGTTTTGGCTGTAGTGCATCTTATCTTACCCTGCAGAGGCTTCCAATTCTTCCCCTAAATCCATTCTTTTTACTTTTGCTAAGCAGTCAGCATCTTGTTAGGACTCCTGCAGCTGCTGACCCGGGAGTCTGAATTGATGAATATTCCCTGGGTTGCAGGGAGCTTTGGCCTGTGATCCATGAAAGGACAGGCTGAGAACGCTGCTTTTTCTTCTTGATTCATACAGTAGTTAATGTTTGCATAGTGGCATAGCTTTCTTCTTAATTTTGTTGGGGATACGTTGCTCTCAGCTTGAGCAGCCACACTGAACAGATTTAGTGAGGAAGCACAGACCACTGCGCAGGATGCAGCTCAGTTTTGCAGAGAGCAGCAGCATCCGCACGCAAACCCGTTGCTACTTTCTGCCAGGGACAAGCTGGGGGTGCCTGGAGCCCGTTCCCGTGGGCAAAGGGAATGATGAGCAGTCCATGGAAGAGGGGGAAAAAAAGGGAGTCCTCCGACCCACCAATAAGCAAATCTTAAACCCTCCTCCTAACCCAACATGCCCCATTTCCACAAGAGAGGCTGCAACCAACGCCTTGCTAGTTTAAGCGACACAAGGTAAATCAGAGGTTTAAGGAGCGGCGGAGAAAGGCGGCTCCCTCCATCCCCAGCATCCCACCCGGCCGCGCAGCGCGCAGGGCCCAGTCCTTTCCCGTGTCACCGGGCCGAGACGCAGCGCCACCCGCCCGCGGAATGAGGGCCCCCCCCCGGGGAACGGAGCCGGCCCGGCCCGGCCCCTCCCCGTCCGCCGCTGCCGGAGGGAGATCCGGGCTCACGCACTGACCCCACGATGGAGACGACGGCGGCGGCCACCATCAGGTAGTTGGTCTGGTAGTAGAGCAGGTTGCTGACCACCCGGTTGTTCCATTTCGAGATGTCCTTGAAGTCGGGCCGGGCGAAGCGGTCCGAGCCGGGGAAGAAGTCGTCCCAGGCCCGCAGCGGCGCCACCTGCACCTCCATGGCTGCCGGCACGCCCCGCCGCGCAGGCCTAATTGCTCAGCGGCACCGCCCGGGGGCGGTCCCGGCCCTTCCACCGCCCGCCTCGGGGAGTGAGCGCCGCGGAAACCGCGCAGGAGCGAGCGGCAGCGCAAGCGGGAGGAGTACGGAGCGCTGCCTGCACAGGAGCGGCCGCTGCTGCCGGCAGTGGCCGCTGTGCGGTCATGGGATCGCGGCAGGGTTTGTGTTGGGCGGGACCTTACAGCTCATCCAGTTTCCACCCGCCTTCCAGCAGAGGGGGTTGCTCCAAGCAGCATCCAGCCGGGCCTTGAACACTGCTAGGGATGGAGCGGCCGCAGCCTCCCTGGGCACCCTCACAGGGAAGGTTTTGTTTTTCTAATATATAATCTAAATGTCCTGTCAGTTTCAAGCCATTCCTTCTTGTCCCTCTCTATGTGTCCTTGTCAAAAGCCACTCTCCAGCTTCCTTGTCGGCCCCTTTAGGCACTGGAAGCTGCTCTAAGGTCCCCCCCAGAGCACTCTTCTCTGCTGAACAGCTGGAGCCCAGCTCTCTTAGCCTGTGCTCTCTCACCATAGCAGAGGTGCTTCAGCTGTCAAAGCATCTCCATGACCTCCTGCATTCTCACTCCAATATCGTTTCCTCAGACAAACATGGCATACATTTACCATTCAGATGACAGACCTAGATCACATCCTCTGTTGGGGGCCAAGCATGGAGGAGGAGGCCATGGAACGGCTGCCCCAGCCAAGGAGGCACTGGGGCGGTGTTGAGCCATCACAGGGTGGTCCTGTGATGGGATGATTGTGCCCTAAACCCTCTGGCTTCAGCGGGCAGGGTTATTGCCGGCAGCCTCAGTGGCCTGAACCCCATCAGTCCGTGTACAGCAATTGCTCCTTCAGTGATTTCACACTCCACGGGCCCATCTGCCTCCCACCCAGCGCTGGGGGCCACTCCTTGTGTTAGCTGGGGGACCAGAGGCTTCTGCGTGCAGGCTCTGGTTGATGTAGCCCGTGGACCGGACTCTGCCCGGGGAACGCTGCGAGGCGAAAGCTATTTGATAACGCAGCTCGGGTGCAGGAGTCACCCGGCCACGTTCCGTCTCCCGTCGTCCCGTGGGCTTGAAAGCGCCGCGACACGCTTTGTCCTTGGGGATGCCGTCCCGAGCTCCCGGGAAGCATCGGGGATACGGGCATCGGGAGAGCCTTGGGGATGCGGGGCCAGGCGCTTGGGGCCGAGAGACAGAGGGAGGGAAGCGGCGGCGCGGGGCACGAACCCCGGCGGTACCCCACGGGGTTACCGCGGCGCTCCATCCCCCGCCCCGGCTCTCCAGGCCCGCAACCGCGGCGGCGCGCTGGGGAAGCACCGCCCATCGGGGCGCCGCGGAGCAGCGTGGGAAGCAGAGGGAAGTATGGCGGATAGCGAAGAACCGTAAGTGCTCTGTATGTGTGTGCTTGGCCGCCCCTTTCCCCGCTTCCCGGGGACAGGTGGGCTCCGGGGTCCCCTCCCCATCCTCCCCGGTCTCTGTAGCGCGATACTGACCCTTCTTTTATTCTCTCTCTTTTAGGGAGAAGAAAAGAAGGAGGCTAGAGGAGCTGCTGGCGGATGGGTTAGTGCGGGGCTGCGGGCGAGCGGGCTCCCGGCCCGGGGCAGGGGCAGGCAGCGCTTGCTGAGGGGTGGCTGGTAGGTCAGGGTGAGCCGCAGCCCCGCAGGAGAGGTGTGAGCTGGGTGGAGGTGCGGGTTAGCTGTGGGGCCCGATGGAGAGGCGCTGGCTGGGGCGACCGTGCGTGAGCGGCCCGGGGCCCCGCGGGGAAGGGAGCTGGAGGAGAGGTGTTAGAGGGGCCAGAGTGGGGAAGAGGGACGCGAAAGGGCGCTTGAATAGCAAGGACTGGGGAAGAGGAATCTACCTGGGGAGAGGACCAAGGGGCTCACCCGGAGTGGGGATGGGAATCGCGGGCTTGGAGCTTGGCATGAGTAAAGGCTGGTGTGCTGGAGAGCTTTGTGACAGGAGTGGGAAGAGCTGCACTGCCCGTCAGGGACCTGGGGAGGGCCTCTAGGCTAGAAGCAGGTGACTAAATTTTGGCTGAAAATTAAAAATTCAGGCTACGGAAGAGTTGCCTCTGCTTATTAAAACCCTAAATTCTGTGCATCTGTCTTAACAGCCTTGAAAGCTAATGCTCAGTAATCTTTAACCTCATCTGCTTCCATCCCTTAACTGTTCCCTTCCATCTGCTTGTGTCCCTCTTCCCAGAGATCACAAAGCAGACCTGCCTGCCTGAGTGGTGGACTCGCAGGCGGTGCATGTGTGTTGGGGTGAGGGTCACAAAAATCCCTGTGCATGTTGGATGGGGAGGGGTGCATGCCAAGTCCTTCAAACACGTGGAGCTTTGGAGATGGGAAGGGAAAGTCTGGGCCTAAAGCAACATAAGCACCGTGGTGCTCTGATATATTAAATTGTCAAATTAAAGTAATTTGATGAAATAAACAAGAATTTTTGTTAAGCTCTCATAACAGATACCTGGTACTGTTGTAAAAACACCAACACAAACACTTTAGAAACCTGTCTCTGAAGTTAAACATAAAATCTCAGGTGGAGCTACTGATGTTTTTTGGATCTCCACCATGCCCAACCCTGTAAAAAAACCAAACTGTAGTATAATCACAAAAATGAAGCTACAGCTTACCATTTTATCACTTATAAAGGAAAATGCACATCTAAAGGGAGTGCTGCTGCTTAATAGCTGTTTATATGGACTGTGTAAAAGGGTTAATGTCACCAAGCACCGCTTCTGCACTTGCTTACAGAAAAGTGAGGAATTACAATATAATCCACAGAAGCAATTGTTGTGATGTGTGTTGACTCATTTTATTTGTATGAGACAGTGCTTACTGTATCCTACAAACAGTTGAGCCCAGGGCTCAGCAGAGGGAGTGCTGCATTTATTCACACTATCTCCCATGATGTGAAATGCATATATTTCCACATTATTCTGGAAACTGGGGAAGATGCAAAAGTGCAAGTCAGAGGTCAAAAGACCTTTATGAACTGAAATAAATGTTTTAGATCTTCAACTGTTAATTCAGTCCCTTACCTGAAGCCAACAGTTAATGAGGAATGAGTTCAGTCTGCAGTCAAAACACAAGCAAATTGTGATGTATGTATTCCTGCAGTTTAGTGAAGTTTTCCCTGTTACTGAAATTCTTCCAGAGTTAGTTGCCTGTAAATTAAAGTTACTCTGGACATACCGTGTTGTCCATCTTCTGAATTCTGTGAGGATAAAGGCACTCATTGTCTACATGTTTTTACTGCATTTTACTTTTGAGATAAGTCACCAGGAAGTAATAATAATGCTAAACATTACCCAACAGTTATTGATCCGAGTGTTCTTCCTGTTACTTAAGAGGAGGAAGCAAATAATGCACCTTATCAATGGTGATGCAACCTTTCATGCTTCATAAGCTCTTTTGTAAGAAGCTTTGGTTTTTATTAACATAGAACATAATTGTACATACACATTGAGTGGTGCTCCTATTTAAAAAGGGTAGCGTGCTCCTTTAAGAGAGGGTTTGTTCTGTGTAGGCGATGATCTTATGTTAGAAAGTTGCATATGAGAGCTGATGTTGAACTATTCCGATAAGTCTCTGATTCAGAGTTTAAACCTTATGTACTGCTAAAAGTGACCTGCAAAAGCAGAAAAAAGGGTAGATTCTTACTTTTGGTAACACTCATTTAAGTTAACTGTGAAGACTCAGAGGCCAGTGTTGGAGCATTTTACTGTTATTTATTCAGTGCCTCACAGTTGTAGTTACACAGTGATAATTCTAACTATGATTTATGAACTTCAAGACTCTGTCAAAAAAAGGATACCAGACTTGACACCCTCAAAATCTAAAAGGACAGCCTCTTTTTCTGTGCCCTCTTTAAATACAAGGAAAGTAAAAGCAAAAAGGCTAGACCCTTTTTTCACTTCAGGTCAACTTTTACTAGTAAAAGCAGAATCAGTGGGGTTTCTTGAAATGCCTGTGGTTTTCCCCTCTGTGCGTATTTGTACTGTTGCTTTCTGGTTCCACAAATAAAATCCACTCATGCAAATGTTCATGTGCATAACTTATGTGCTTAAAGAACATGCAGATGCATTTGTATTAATGATCAATAGTTTAGGTATTTTTAAGCTATATAAAGAAATAAATCATTTTGGAGATGTGGCTTTTTCTCTGTGATTTTGCAGCTGAATTTACTGTGTTCTGTGCAGAATGGCTGTTGATGGTGGGTGTGGGGGCACTGGAGACTGGGAAGGTCGCTGGAACCATGTAAGGAAGTTTCTCGAGCGATCTGGACCATTCACACATCCTGATTTCGAGCCAGGCACCCAAGTGAGAAACACTTACTTTAAATAAATCTGTAGTGTGTGTTGCAAACTAATGTAAAGTTTCATTAATTGGTTACCAGCAGTGTATGAATACAAAAAGTGCATGAAAAGCTTGTGTTTAATCAGTCAAACATCATGGTTCTAGAAGAACTTGTATTATAAGCTCGTGTTTCTGAATTGTACACTGTCAACTACAAGCTTGCTGTCATGTATAAAAATGTATAACAGCATATGAATTATGCTCTGTCTTTTGAGTTTCACATGAGAAATAGCAGCATTTGTCTCTCTGTTTTTAAGTAATTAGATACAGTGAGGAATTTCTTGTACTTAAAGAATGAATTAAGGTTAATATGAATACTTAAAGAATTGGGAAAGATGTTTAGTATTGAAAAGCAAAATCTAGGCTGTTTAATGTATTTCTTCTGCTTTCCTTTCTTTGTACATTTTGATCCAGAACTTACAGTTGAATGTATTTTGCTGTTACCTTTATAATGTACTGTTCCATTATTCACTGGTTTGACACTGGGGTCTAGTAGAACAATCCACTGAAAGCAGTTACATAGTTAAAAAAACAAGTCTTTTGGGCCAGCAATGTTGTTTATCTTTGTGTATTTATTTTGTATTATATAGAAACATAGAACAGACTAGTTTGGGTTGGAAAGGACCTTAAGATCATCAAGTTCCACCCCCCCTGCCACGGGCAGGGATGAAAAAAAGGGAAAAAAAAAAAAACCCAAAATGACATTTTTTTTGCCCTCCAGTTTTAATAGCGGTGGTGGGGCAGGGGGACCCCCCTTTGCCGGGCCCGACCTGTATCAGCACCAGCACTGTCCCCATTCACACCCCAGGGACCAGCGCTGGGGCTGGTCCTTCATCCTCTTCACAGTCTGCAGGGGTGGGCCCTGCCCGGCAGAGTCTGCCCAGCCCCGGAGACCCATCCTGGGCCAGGGGTCTGCAGGAAGCCTGGGAAGGCAGCAGCAGGATGGCAGCCACCATGATCCTGGCATACAGCAGCAGCAGCCAGACAGGGAGGGAGCATCAGCTGGGCAGAAGGTGCAGCTTGCAGTGGCTGTCAACAGCCATGCTGAGCAGGGGGGCCTGGTTCGTTGCCAGCAGCTCGTGTCCGTGCTGGCTCTTAGGAACAAAAGCCGTGTTTGTCACCACGATGCGCTGTGCTTCCTTCACATAGTACAGCTTCTGCAGTGAGAAGGTGATGTGGATGGCAACAGAGCCTGTCGCTGTGCCTAGTGCCAGGAAAGTACCTGAGTCACTTATGGAGAGGCAGGAGATGACTTCAGTGCCACAGGGTCGGATGAGCAGTGGCAGGAAGCTCTTCCCATCCCACTTGGTCAGGTAGCAAGGTGGGGGGTAGTGCTCCCAGTTGTCGGGCACCTGAATGGTGCAGAGCCACAGTGCTCCAGCATTGTCCTCCACTGCCCCAACTGGGCTGGCCTGGTAGCGGTAAGCCTTGTCAGGAATGCCAGGCAGGTTCTCCTTCCAGCACAGCTCCATCGCTAGCTGGCCCTGCTGCCACGCACAGCGCTGGAAGTCCCATCCTGCCATCACCACCTTGTCAGGGTGCAGTGCAGTATCTTCAATCTCCCCATCGTGGCCTTTGAACTCCAGTGTCTTCTTCATGCTGGGGAACTGCCAGAGGTGGAGGGATATTTTGTATCAGTAAAATATTTGGAGGAAGAAAATATCTCCTTAAATGAAATAATAAATGTGGAACTTGCTTTCTTCATGACCAAAATTAATACGAAGAGAATAATGATGCAACAAAGGTCTTGCTTTTCTGTAAGGTGGCATATAGAAGTTGTGTGGACTCAGCACCACATTAAAGTCTGATTAGTCCTGCAAGGACAGACTGTTTCACTGATAGAAGTTGTTTTATGTGAAACTCTTATTAGGCACTGAAAGTGTACAGTAACTCATTTATAAGGGTTATGAAGTAAAGGACAAATTGTACTTGAAATTTACTGTATTAATATTTTGTTTTCTATTTTGCACAGGCTCTTGAGTTTTTGTTGAACACGTGTAAAGTGCTGGTTATTGGAGCAGGAGGATTAGGATGCGAACTCCTGAAAAACCTGGTAATTACTCAATTTTCAGCTGTTGTGTCTTACAGTCTTTTCCTTGAGGAGATTATATTTTCTACTTTGTTAATTAGTCATTTTTGAGTGTATATAGCTACTAAATCACTAAGTTCTACTCAAAATGTATAAAATGATGACACAGACAATAAACTTGAAGAATGCACTGTGATACAAAGCTTAGAAGGTGGTAGTCTAATATGTTGCATGTTTCTTACTTGGCTGACTTAAACCTTGTCGTGGAGGGCAACACAGTGCTCTTTGTGAAGTGTAGACAAAGTTCACTTGCAGCCTTAGATATGGTCCAATATTGGCAATTTTCCCTAATTACTGCATCTAGGAAGATGAAGTAAACTAAGAACAAACCGGGCTCGTAATGATACAAGGAGGTGGTGGTTGGGATACAGTGGTATCCTGGTTTCAGCAATAACAGTTATTTTTCTTCCTAGTAGCCTGGTACTAGCTAAAAGTGATGCTTTAAAATGCCATAAGTAGCTGGTACAAACTTTAGTATAACAGTTGTAGTTGAACTTAATTCCAGTTTATTTTACATCTTTGGATGCAAAGTGAGGTTCGAATTGCTGGAATTATTTATGTTCTTTCATAGTGAGATGTGTTCTTTCATAGTGAGATGGGTAGAGCCAGACTGACTGTGTCTATGGTGACCTTCACAACTCTGGAATCCATTTGGCTTTCCTGAGTACTGGTTTTCAGGTTTTCCAGTTCTTTGGGATCAGTACATTGGAGGTTGTCTGCAGAGCCTTATCCCTCAGAGGGATGTATGTATGGCTGAATTACGCCTTTATAATGGCAGCTTTATTGAGCCAGACCAAGATGCAATATCCTGTTGGAAATGGCTAAGGAAGAATAGATAATAGTGTAAGAACAGAGAAGGAACATTGCAGTACTTCCTCAGTATATGGATTACCAGGTGTTCCCTAGCTTTCTTCCTATGGTGTTAGTTTATGATGGATTCTGTCATTACGTGTTTCAAAAAAGCAGTTTCTAAGTGTATAAAATGCAGTTCTGGGATCATGTGCAGTCAGATATTTACTCAATAAATGTTTATGAATTTAATTATCTTATAAATGTTTTTATCGTCACAGGCACTCATATTTATCAATGTGTCACTGCTACCATATTGTGAGTTTGATAGTGTAGAGTAATACTGCGCGTTTCCATGGTTGTATTTAATAAGAATTTCTGCCCTTAGGAGTTCCATGGAAAATGTGTGGATTGATATAATAACTTATCATAAAATAAATTCCTTAATTTATGCTAACAGTTGTGTATTAGTCCACTTTACTATAGAGTTTATGAACTGCTAGTTCAGTATTTGCACAGGCTTCCTCCAATCTTGAGATCCTTGATAAATCAGTAGCCTCATTTAAAGCCAGGCATCCCAGATCCACTAACATAGGGGTTTTGTGGTTCCAGCACTCGCATGTGCTCTTATTCTGGTTGCTGGTTTGCTACTGCAATGCTTGAGCAAGATTTTACTTGAAGAGGCTATGACAGCTCCAAGACAGCTTTCTTTCTTTGGGAATTCAGTGTTGGTGAATTTATCCTTTGCCCAGAGCTTCTGTTTTATGTGTTCATTGAGACATAACAAATTTCATCTGTTGACAGCTTGTTAAGATGGAGGATTTGTACGTGATAAGGAACTTCCTAAGTCTGCTGTGTGTGCTTAGTTCCCATCAGTACAGTTTTAAGATATTATGATTTATGATTTTCAGAACAGTAAGCAAATCTTGCTTCTGTTCACATGTGTTCATGTCTTTGGGACAATGAATCTAAGTTTTATAAAGACTGTATGTTCTGATGCCCAGGCTCACTCTTCTTTTTAGCAGGCTCTCCAAGTCTGCTTTGATAATATTGAACAAAACCTGAGCGTTTATCAAGAAAACAAAATGATTGCTCTGCATCAAGGGTATCCAATGTAACAGAGAGAGAGTCTTGCTGCTTTTCTTGCAGAATCAATTTCTATTCTGAAAGACTTTAGTCCTGTTTTTCACCTGTTTAATCAGTTTCCCAGTACAGCATTTTCAGTGCTTATTATGCATGGGGTGGCACTGTTTATTCAGAAAAGGTGAAATACAAAGTCTGAAAGTCTTTATTATATAGCAAGATTGAGTTTTAAAGGAAAACACATAAGGTACAGGACTTGAATTTTTTTAAGTCACTTCAGAACATCACAACACATGTCCTATCTCTAAACCCACTGTTTTATTTCATTATTTATTATATATTATATATATATTATATGCTCTCTATATATTACATCATTTATTTCGCTTCAACTGCAATTCACATAGTTTCTTTGTGTCTGACAGATGTTATTGTTTTATCAGATCAGACCTGTAATCCAATTTCAAGACAATTTTGCTGCAAACTTACTTGCCCAGTTTGGTGATGGACTGCATGCAAACAGAGATCACGCAGAACCTCTGCAAGAGGTTCAGCACATTCTTTGATAGGGAGGGAACTTTATGTGCTCGCATTGGCTTATTTTGAACTGTGATTTGAAGGCGGATATGCCAGACTCATTTATGCCAACTATGAAAATGATGAATGTTCAAAACCGTAACATTTTGGAAGAATTAAACTTTGGTTTTCTCTTCCTGCCAAGCAATGGTGTTTCTTTAAATTCTGCACTTTTTTTCCCCTTAAGAAGCGCTTTTGATTTACTCCAGTTGTGAGGGAGTACTTGAAATTCCCCATTTGGATCAGCCTGCTGTTGGCTTCCCTGTGTTATGATTAGCATAAAGCAATGTTTTGTTCAATAGAACATTGTCTTTGATCATTGAAACGTAGCTAATTCCATCTGTGTAAACATCAGCATTACAAACCCAACAAAGGATATTCTTTTGACAAAGAACAACAATATACCTGTCTGTGCAGGCAATGAAGAGCAAATAGGCTTGTACCTCCAAAGGTTGTTTCTTTGGCACTTGGAATGAATTCTGGACCATTGTAAGCCTTTCAGTTCCTGTTAAATGAAGTTTATGCTCTCTTTTCACAGGCACTGTCTGGCTTCAGACAGATCCATGTTATTGACATGGATACTATAGATGTTTCTAATCTGAACCGACAGTTTCTGTTTCGGTAAGTGATATTTTTACTATACAACTTTTGGGTTTTTAAATGTACTTAAAATACATGAATATGATCATTATTTTGGTTGAACAAGATATCAAAGGTTACTGAACTTTCATATCACAATAATATTCATAATTAACTGAATGTTGTGTATGATTCCTTCTTGTTCAGGGATCTGTGCTATGAAGAAAATTAACATAGATCCCTTACCATTGAGATACAGTTAAAGACTAATGAAAATGTGACACCAAAGAATAATGCACACAGATTGACACCAATTTTTCTGGTGCCCTTTTCTTCCAAGCTAAGTGAAAAATCATATGATTTTGGTATCGATAACCATAGTTACATGGGCACATTTAAATAACTGAGGTTCTTATATTTGATGCTTTACAGGGATGCCTTGATTAGGGCAACTTGATTTAGTTGAAGATGTCCCTGTTTATAGCAGGGGATTGGACTAGATGACTCCTGAAGGTCCCTTCCGACCCAGACTGTTCTATTCTGTTTGATACTATCCATATCAATAAATTGTCCTCCAGTAACAGTTAGTCATTTAATTCAGTATTGCAATGCATAGAGTCTGGAAAGATTGAATCTACTAAAAAATGTGTTTGAAATTGCTTGGTTTCTTCCCAGACCGAAGGACGTCGGGCGACCAAAAGCAGAAGTTGCAGCAGAATTCCTAAACAACCGCATTCCCAACTGTGCTGTTGTAGCGTATCCTTTTGTAGAGAGGTGGTAGCCCCGAAGGCTTCAAAAAACCTAGAAGACCTTGTAGGTGGTAAGACTATCTAAAGTATTTTGCTGACATCCTCTCTTTTTCATACAAGAAAGAACAGATTCATTCAGCTGATGATTGAGAATTCTTTGTCAGTGACATTGGCTGTGGAATAATTAGGAAATGTGGGGTAATTAGGAATTAAATTTATATCTGAAGTGCAGCATTGTCCACACATAAGGGAAAAACAGACTTTCAGGGCCTCTCGGGGTGAGATGCAGCCACACCTGGTATACCAGGAATGTGCACTCCACAGCTGTCCCTGTGGCAACACAGATGGAGGGCAGAGTGAGGTGGAGATCTCTCGGTTACACTTTGTCCTAAGTTCAGCCAAAGATGGGAAGTAGGTGGTGCAAGCTGCATACTGCTACCGTGAGCCAGCAGCCTGTCATCTTTTGACAGAATGCCGTCCTCTGTGTGAACTTTGCTTCATTATAATGTCATTATAATGCGTTTACATGCTAAAATACACTGCCATCTCCAATGCGACCCCCACCCTAAATGAGACCACCCCCCTCTGAGCATGTGCCCTGAATTCTTGGTGTCATATACCTTTAAAACGAAGCGAGAGAGATTTGCACCAATAATAATAAAGGTATGCATGAGAGAGTCACTCAGGCTCCCCCTTGAAGGTGAAAATAGTATAAAATGACCCAAGAGAGAGGGGGATATCAGGGAAGATAACAACATGGGAGGGTTAAGGAAGATAACATCAACAGACTCCTGGGACTGGACCTCTCTTTCTGCCCTTAGGGATGCCTGTGGGTAAGACTTGCACTGTATCCTGGGAACACTTAGAATCTCTATAGAGTTACTTTTACTGTTACCTGTATATTTTAGAGCCAGGCTGTGTTAACTTCACCAAACGCTTGTATCCATGTAACTATTGTTTGCACGTGCTTTTGAAACAGTATTTATCATCAGCAAGCCATGAGAACCTGTACCTCTTGCATCCATAAACTGCACTGTTTTGATGATCAATCACAATAAACTGCACTGTTTCAGTAGCCGATAGTAATTTTCGCACTGAACACGACCTCATCTCTCAGTGTGGCTGTGAGGGTTCATGAGCATGATTGTCCTGGCAGTGTGGTGCACTATCAGTGAATCTGAATCAGTGAGGTTTGAAATAATGAACACGGCCGGACTGAGAGTTGCATATTGGAGATGTTCCTGGCCCTTCTAATAAAGCAAGGGGATTATTTTCTCCCCCTTTTTAATGCAACATTGGCATACAGGAAGTATGCACTGGGGAAAGAAGACTAAGCTTTAAGAAACTCTTTTGTGTGTTTTCTTCTATTGAGTCTTTTTATTCAAATACAATATTCAAATTTTCCCTGAAATACTAAAGTATCAGGTTTATTCATCAGTCTTGTACTGGTAGTAGACATCAGTTTATAAACATGGAGCAGCACTTACTAATACAGGACATTGTGAGAGCACATGTTTAGAGCTTCCTAGTTTGCCTACTGGGCTTTTTCCTCTGTGGACTGCTGTTTTGTGTTCCTTACTTTTGGGGGTTTTTTCAGATACCACAGATTCATTTGTAGGAATTTTCAATCTTAATTTTATATGCTACTTTTTACAGCAAATAGTAACAAATTAGACAATTTTTTGCTTTAGAGTAGCAAATAGAAAACAGTAAACTCATCTACTTCATAAATATATTCCTTTACTGAGCTTACATTCAGATATTTTAAAAAGATTCAAGACATGGATGAAAGCTTCTATCGACGTAAGTAGTATTTGTTTCCCTGCCAAACACACACTGGTCCTTTAGGGAAACCTGGCAATTGTTGCTGTAGTCTAACCACCTACTTTACCTGGTGGTTAGATAGCTAACTGCTTTAGTCTTCTACAGTATACTGGAAGTAGAAGTATGAAGTATTGGTTCAATTGATACGCTGGAGGGAAGGAATGCCATCCAGAGAGACCTTGCCACACTTGTGAGGTGGGCTGATGCAAAGTCCTACACTTGGGTGGGAGTAATCCCAGGCACAGCTCCAGGTTGGGCAGAGAAGATACTGAGAGCAGCACAAGGAGAAGGACTTGGGGGTGTTGGTCGATGAGAAAATGAACATGAGGCAGCTGCAGTGTGCGCTCGCAGCCCAGAAAGCCAACCGTATCCTAGGCTGCATCAAAGGGATCGTGACCAGCAGGTCGAGGGAGGTGATCCTGCCCCTCTACTCTGCTCTCCTGAGACCTCACTTGGGGTATTGTGTGCAGTTCTGGTGTCCTCAACATAAAAAGGACATGGA
>JANRGW010027630.1:0-14434 GCA_024733675.1 Psilopsiagon aymara | reverse complement strand
TGGACATAGCCTTGGGTGATATGGTTTAGTGTGAGGTGTCCCTGCCCATGGCAGGGGGGTTGAAACTAGATGATCTTGAGGTCCTTTCCAACCCTAACTATCCTATGGTTCTAAATAGGGAATCGCACATTCTGTTATTAAAAACTAATAAAACTTGGACTCAACAGTGTGCAGGCCACCACCATGCCTAAGCTTAGACAAAAAATAAAATAAAATTAAAAAAAAAAAAAAGTTGGAAAGATGGGGACAGGATCGCAAAGGCGTTTTCTTGGGTTTGTTCATGGGTTTTCTTTCCCTTCGTGCTGCTGCACCCGGTGAAGCGAAACCCCGCCGGGCGGCGCGGAGTAGAGCCGCACCTGGGCCGGCCCCGGCCCGTCCCCGCCTACGCCGCCGCTACAAAAGCGGCGGTTGGTGCGCTAGTGATCGGTGCTGCGAAGGCTGAGCAGGAGCCTCGCTGGGGCCCCGCGCATGGGGGGCCGCCCGGGACATGCCCGTCTACCCTCCGCTCGGCTTTGCTCTCCTGCTGCTGGCGGCCGCGGGAAAGACCTTCCCTGTCAGACGGGTGAGTGCCACCGCCGTCCGCCTAACTTACGCTGTCAGCCGCCCATGCATGGTGGGTTCTCTCTTTCCCCAGCCTGCTCTTACGCTGGCGCCCCGCGGTTGCTCCTCGCTCCCCCGTCAGTGCTGGGGCTGTGAGAGCCACTGTGCCCCGTGGAGCGGGGATGCGGCTGTGGGAGAAGCTGCCCGTGGTGTCCGGCGGCGCCTCGGGGAGAAGTTAGCAATTGAATCCGTTACTTTTTGGGTGCCCGCGCCAGCACTCGCAGCTGCGGGAGCCGCCGTCGCGGCGGCGGGGTTGGTGCGCGGGGACTTTCCGCGGCAGGCGCCCGGGGCGGCTTCAGCGCCCCAGCGGAGGGTTCCGGGAATAAGTTTAGGGCTGAGGCGGCCGGCCGGGAGGGAGAAGGGGAGAATGGGCTGGTACCGGGACATGGCACGCGGGAGACGGTTCCTCGCACCCGCAGGGAGGTAACACGGGACAGACGGGGTGCCGTGGGGAAGTCGGAGCAGTGCCGCGGCGGTGGGCTGTGGTTGTGAATGGGAGCGAGCCGGGCGGGGACACGGCAGGCACGGAGTGGGAGAGAACGGAAAACCAAACCAACCCTTCTGCTGACACCGAGGTGGGGGGCGAGGGCCGGGATGTGCCGGGGGGGGCTCGGCTCAGTGCCGCTTCCCGGCTCGCCGGGAGAGTGTCCGGGTGAGGCAGTTGCGGCCGCCTGGTTTTCCTGTTCCGTGGGATCCGCGGGTGCGCTGGAGCGCGGAGCAGCGGGCGCAGGAGGGGGCGGTGCAGGCACGGCCGGGCTGGGGGGAAGAGATGTATAATTATTTATGAAGGGCAGCGAGAGGTGGGGTGGGTGAGGGAAGGGGCTGTGGATAAGTAAGTCTAACAGCAGTTAGGGAGTATTTGTATTTGGGGCAGAGAGGGGCAAGCGAGATGAGTGTGTGTGTGTGTGTGTGTGTGTGTGTGTGTGTGTGTGTGTGTGAGAGAGAGAGAGAGTGAGTGAGAGAGAGTGAGTGAGTGTACAGCGTTGGAGGTAGCAGGATGAGTGCTGCTACTGTAGAGACAAGTGAGGACAGGCTCAAAGCTGGTCTTATGGGCTGCAGAGGTGAAGGAAGGGACGGTGAAGCTGATGATGAGCCAAGTTTACTGTCTGTACAGTTTGTTTTCAGTTGCTAAGTTTTTTGAAGCTATTGCTTTGTACAGAACAGCACTAGGGTGATCTATTTAGTTCCTATTTAGGTCTGTAGAGCTGTGTTAGGTATTGGATTCTGGGTCTTTTTGCTGGTTTTGTTTTCCTTGCTATGGACGTTAGGCCCTTAAAAGTGCATCAAGTGCAAGTTTCATCAGGGGAAATCCTAGTCAGGAAAATCTCTTCATGTGAAGATGATCAAACACTGAAATGGAAGCACAGAGAGGCTGGGGAATCTCCACCTGTGGAGATGTTGGTTGGTTGACAGGGTAAGACATTGAGCAGGTTGAGCTTGTACCATTGAGTAAACTAATGATGGGGCTGGCAAAGGATTGTTCTCAGCAAAAGGGTCTCCTTTAGCTGGTTGCAGAGCTGCATGGAGGATGGAAGAAAAAAGGTTGTGTGGTCATCCTTTGACTTCAGTCTTGCAATAAAATGTGTACCTTTATAGCTTCTTCTGACACTAGAGGGTCATATCTGACAACTTGTCTAGAGTAGCGACTGTGCTTGTTATATGCTGAGAAAATGTACAAAATGCTCAGTTGTAAGTATACAAAAACGTGGGACTTTTGCTGTCAGTCTTTTCTCAGGTTCACTTCAGAATAGCGTTAAAGGTGATATTTAAAGTAAGCTGAAAATAGTATTGCTTAGGAAGGAGTGGGTAGTAAAATCTAGGTAATAGCAATTGGCTGTGAGGTCTTTGGGGCAAGATGGAGAGGAAGGCAGGATGATTTGATACAGATTTGGGGGAGGAAGTATTTTAGTGGTGCTGTAACTACTGTTCTATTTTGACCTTCCCTTTCTCTCCCTCCTATCCCCAGTCCCTTAAACAAGTGAGAAATGGGAGAGAGAGAAGAGAAAGCTGAGAATGTACATAGAAAGAAGAAAAAAAAAGCCCAGGATTTTTATCTGAGGTGGTGCTGCTTACTTGCCATCATCTTAAACACAGCGTCCTTGGGAATTGCTTAATAAGTGTCTAGGTCTTCCTTGCTGTACTGATGGTAGTAAAATGACTGAGAGCTGGTCATGGCTCTTGGTTACATGGCTGCACTGCAGAGCCATATTACTCATGACAAGCCTTGTCCTTTCCCTGCTTGGTCTTCAGCAGCCATGTCCTGCTGCTGACAGAGCTGGCACGCAGCTGGCTGCTGATTCCCTACCATCTAGTTCTCTCTTGGATTTGTATTTCTACTAGTAGTTATGCTCAGAGGTTTATTAAGATAATCTTGAAGAAAGTAGTTTAAATATCAATGAAAAGCAGAGAGGAGCTGTGCCATAGTTCTTGATTGGGAGTTCTGTTTTTCAAGGTACCCTGATGCTTTTCTTCCACAGGTGAAGGTATGAATAATACTGGCTCCTAACTGAAAGTACAAACATTTGAATTCAGTTGGAAGGTTGTAGATATTTTGCTTTCCTCAGCTTTTTTTTCTTTTTTAATTGCTGTTATATAGGGAAAAATACTTGCATTAATATCAACATGATTAGAGCATATGGTATTTCAGGATGTGAATGGCTTTGATGCTCTTTGATTGCTAATGTGTGATTTGGGCTTATTTAGAGGCAGTTGTGTTGTGGTTTAAGCCCAGCCATAACTCAGAAAACCGCACGGTCTCTCTCTCACTCCCCCCTTTTCATCCCCCCTGCTCTTGGAGGGATGGAGAGGAGAATTAAAAGAATTTAACTGCCATGGGTTGAGATAAGAACAGCCCAGTAACTAAGGTATAACACAAACCACTGCTACCACCAATAATAATAATGATAAGGGAAATAACAGGGGAAGAGAATACAGCCACTCGCCACCCACTATAGTCTATACTCAGCCCAACCGAGCAGTGATCTAGCCCTTCTGGGTAATTGCCCCCAGTTTATATACTGGGCATGATGTGCTGTGGTATGGAATACCTTTTTGGTCAGTTTGGATCAGGTGTCCTGTCTCTGCTTCCTCCTGGCTTCCCATTCTCCCTGGCAGAACATGAGACTCAGGAAGTCCTTGGTGGGGGTAAACATTACTGAGCAGCAACTAAAAACATTGGTGTTATCAGCGCTGTTCCCAGGCTGAAAGTCAAAAAGACAGCACTGCACCAGCTATTAAGAAGGAGAAAAATGACTGATACTACTGAACCCAGGACAAGTTGCTAGTCTTTTCTACAGATCAAGAGTCAGCATGACTTCTTAGGTTGGGTGTTTTAGGGGCACATACAGTTACTATTTGCTCACCCTTTTGAAGCTGCTTCTAGTTCTGCAGCATGTTGCTTTACCCATGGGTATCTTGGATTGGGTATTTGTCTCTGAGACTGCTAGCTTTGAATCCTGGTAAGCTATAATAAAAGATGCAATGTGAAGTGGTGGTCTTATTTCTTTGCTGTGCTCTGCCCTTGACAGCAAGCACTGAGGTCCCTGTATGGTTCTCAGCATGGGCTTGTGGGACCATGCCTGTTTTGACTTCTTGTCTTCTGCTGTGTACCCTAACACTGAGAGATCGGAGGTAAAGCTCCTCGTTTCCACTGTCCTGTGGATTTGTGTTCTTTAGGAGTTATTAAGATGGGAAAATGGCTACCGAGTTTGGCTGAAAAACAAGAAGAAGAGTAACCTGGAAACTAGTGACTCCATGCAAGGATGGGGGCTTGGACTTCATTGTGATTAGCTGGGTCTTCACCTGTGCTAAAGGTTGGCTGCAGGTTCCAAGTTACTCTTTTTATTTCTCTATTTTCTGCTCCCAAAAGCTTGCTCAGACTTGATTTTCTTATTGCCTGCACTCTGAAAATCAAGGTGTGCCAGACCAGTCTCACCAGCACATACTGGCAATGGTATAGAAAGCAGGAGGGGAAAGGGTGAACAGACGAGGTCTGACACTGTGCCACTTTGCTGTAACTATTACAAAAGGATACTTGACTGGCTTCTAGGTATTGTCCTTTTTTACCAGGAATATGGCCAGGTTAATATTAAAACTTAATATTTATAGGCTACTAAAATTCATGACTGTATTAGTATGGTGTAAATTTTTGAGTTACTTAATAGCATAATCATCAAAATTAATACAGATTAAATTAGTGACCCAAATTACTAAGCCCTTTATGTATTCAAAAATAATGGGTGTGCGGGAGAGGAGGGATTGTTGTTTTGCTTTCCTTTTTTTGAAGAAGCAACTTTAATTTTCTGGAAACTTTCTAAAGCTAATGACAGTGCTTGTGTTAGAAAGCCAGATGGCCTAACACAGCAAATCTGATTATACAAGCTAAAAAGAAGATGCCGGTTATAAAATCCCAAACTTAACTGTATGGTGGGAATAAAAACATTTTGAGGCTTAAGGAGTCTAAGGATATCACATCTCCAAGGGCAAGAAAAAAGGACTGTAGTTCACAAAGCGAAACAATGATTTGGCCCTTGGCATGGTTTTAAAGCCCTGATGTGTGGTCTGGGCAAGTTTAGTTAGTGAAACAGATGACAAATCTTTCTACTTTCCCCCTATTTCTAATGCAGTTACTGCCCTCCCCTACCTCCCCTCACCTCGGCAGCAGCCTGAGAGTTTGTGCAAAAGTACTTGAGATGAAGTGTAGGCAGATACAAGTGAGCACAGAAGTGTTTCATGGCTGTAGCAGCAGTAAAGCATATGTAGCTGTCTTCTGAGAGAAGAAAAACTTGTATTCTCAAGCTGATGGAAGTGGCAGAGCTTTGTGAAGCTAAGACTCCCGTCCTCCGAAAGTTGTAGCTCTATAGCTGCAGTAAAGTTCAGTGACACTGGGCCTGAGAGATGAAGCATAAACAGTCTGTTGGTTGTCAAACGGATTTTTAAAGGTATTGTATCATATCTTGTTTCTGGTAGCCTGTTAACCTAAGCTGAGCTTTAGTTCGCTGGGTGGATTGACTGCCAGTTACTTGAGAGGAAAAAGCAGAAGGAGATGTTATCTCTGAAATCACAGGGGCCTTTGAAAGTCTGTAAGTTGTAGAAGTTCTTAGCAAAACTGATTGCTTCATCTGCAGTGCTGTAGGTGAATTGAAAGCTATTATCTTTGTGTTCGCTTTCTTTCATTTTCTTTCATTAAAAGCTCTTGTATTTCTTTCTCTGTGGTAAACCAGTGTATGTACTGTCACCGAGGTTGTCTGCTCAAGTTTCCTTGGCGCAGTACATCAGTTCTATTAGTCTGTGTCTTGACAAAAGTTTATACAATAGCAGATATGCCTTTGCTATGGAAAGAAGTTGTCTGCTCCATAGATAAGAGACCTTCTATTTAAGCCCTACAATACCGTTCTCTTGTGAGGTGGAATTAAAACATCAGGCAGGAACTCCTTTAATTAAATCAATTTTCCCTAACCTAGCTACCCGAGAAAAGATTTTAATGTTGGCATCCAATCCTTCCCATCAGAAGAGGGATGGGGTAAACTATATCTAGGGATCTCTAGCTTGCCAAATGGAAGGTAGCCCCTTCAAATGTCATATTTTTATACAAAATGCAGCAAATTTGAGCTTATGATAGGTGAATGTGGGTTTGCTGCTGGTGGCTGAATACTGTTCTTTGCCTCATTTTGTTCAGTTTTGGAAACTGATGTTTATAAATTGTAACTACACTGGCCTATGATCTGTTGCATTCCAGTGGTCCTTTGGCGTGAATGTGGAGGAGCTCGTGAAGCATGTGTCAGTCCTCACAGGTAGGAGAATCTCCAGGCAAGGTTGCATAGTCATCATCATTGTGGTTTGTAAGCATAAGCGTAGAAAATCCACCTCTTCTGCTGCTGAAGGAAAGCAGATTACTTACTGCTGTAAATGTGGGTCCACACAAACGAAAACTACCTACGGTTTTCTTAGGACTTCAGTAAGCCTTACGGACAGCATTCCTGGGATATAGTGTGGCAGATCTTTGTGGAGAATGGGAGTAGATTTCCACCAGTTATCTTTCCCTTAATCTTTATGGTCTTTCTTCTTAAAGAAACAAACAGCCACTGCCCCTCTGATGTACGTGAATGAATTGATACATCTTGCTAAGTGCAGACGTGGTAGCATAAGAATGTCTTTCCCAAAAGCTTGTGTGAAAACCTTGTGAGCAAACACCCTGCGCTAGGTTCAAGTATTACTTCTCAATAGGCTCATAAATACTGCAGCTATGTATATAATAGACACAGGCTTAATTTAATTGAATGAACAATTGAAAAATGGTAACAGGGTAGAGGAAATTGTAGTTTACACGTGTGGAAAAGAATAGTTCCTTCATCTGGTCATTTTACTGTCTACCTCTTATTGCTGTTTCACCATAATTGATTGTTAATGGTTTGCTGTCTTGGTGCAGTCTGGTATTGACTGCTATTTTTCTTGCAATTGATTGCATTTCATTTTTAATTCATTCTCTTTTCATCTTTTTCTGAAGTTGTTTTATCCGGGCTTTCTCAGTCACCTTATTTTTCTGCTTATACATGTACCCTTGCTACTCTCCCGGTGCCTTCAGGACAATTTTTTAGTCTTGCATTCTTGTCTTGGTGTGTAGTTTCAGCTGTTTGCTGCTGCCCTTTTCCTTGCTCTGTTGCTACTTCTGTGCACTCTCTCTGCCGCAGTATGGGAGAAGTCTGAGAAAATAATCCTGCTTTCTGGTTGTGCCTTGGAAGTAGCTAAAGAGTCAAGATCTGTGTGAAGGAACCTTTGGCAAATGGTAAACAATAAACTCCTTGAGCATGACTGAGAAGATTGTGGCTCTTTTGGTGTCCTGCTTTCTTCACTACCTCCTGTTTCCTTAAAGGACAAGTGAGCATGAGTCAGTTTGCTGACTAAATTTTGTTAGACTTGAGGCTTATTGTCTGCTCATCCACTCATGCTTCTTAACCATTGTTCAGACTGATTTTCCCCTGCTCCTTCTATGAAACTGCACTGCTTTTCTGACTAGGACATTTTGGCAATCTCTCTGACACCTGCGCTTCTGGTGCTGCTCAGCACATCAGTCTGAAGACTGAGCCACACTGAAAAGCCTGGCATCAGGTAAACAAGCACACTTCTGTGACCAGCCTAAGGCAAAGCTGGAGGGCAAACAGTACTCTTGTGTATATATTCTTCTCTAAATGAGGAGAATGGTGGCTACCAAGACTTTCGCATTGAATATGTCTGGTGCTTGGCAGAAACTTATGGAACAGTCCTCCTACATTACAGCACATTTTTTGTGGCAGTATGAGTAGTTTAGACTGTGACTTGCTCTTGCATGTGGGCAAGCCAAATGCAGACAAGAAGCTCAGGTACCAGAACATCTGCCTCTTGAATGCTTCACTCTGTTCATAACTATTTCTCTGGTGCTTTGAAATGTGGATCAGCTCCTTGTGAGCATGTCTTATGTGTTGAAGCAAGTTTAGGAATGGCAGCTGATGTCATAACCAAGCTTTACCATGCTGTCTACTGAGCTCTGATAATCAAGGAAGATGAGCAAAACTTCTTTGAAAGGGTTGTGTAGATTGTACCTTTTAAAATCAGCATAGACCTTTTCCTCTGAATTCTGTTAACAACAAACTCCTATGTGTTTCTTTGCTATAGGAAACAACTGTCTTACTCTTCTATTTGCTAATAGTCCTGCTCTCTTTCTGCTCTATAGATACATGCATTTCTCATGGTATTGGCCAACATCTGGATGCTATATTAATCCTTATCTATTGTTTCATTCTGAAAACTGATTTTTTTTTTTCTCAAAGTATATTCCAGTTGTTTCATTGTAGCTTAACTCTGCAGCTAAATTTCAATGTACAGAATGTTTTTAATGTGACACATTATGAGTAAAATTTTGCATTTGCTAATCTCTTCCACCAGTTCAGTCTTTCTTGGCATCTCAAAAACACATTAAGTGATTGAACTGCATGAAAATCTAGAGTGTGACTTGTTGAGAATAAAGGAAAGGCAAGTAGATGACTTCTCAACTGTAAGTATGGTCAGTCCTCTAAAAATCTTTTAGAGCAAATAAATTGGATGATGGCCATGTTACCTTGATGGGGTATAAAACCTGCCTCCACCTTCAAAACCACAAAGCCATAAATCTACCCTAAACTAGAACTTAAATTCTGTGTCTGAGCTCAGGTTGGGAGACTGGCTTCAGGTTAATTGCTAGATTTGAGGCCACATATCTGCAAAGCATGCGAGAAAATATTCAACATGCATGTTAGAACAAGCCATGGTGGATATAGCTAAAGATTGTATTCTGTGCTGCAGTTCATCTCTAAAGCCCTGTCTTTGGGGAGGGGTTCTAGACATTAAAGTAGCTTTCGCAAGAATTTTGTCTTGCATCCTTTTTCAAAATTTATCTTTCTCTTAGCTTTTTGTCAAATGGAAGGTAAATCCTGGGCAAAGTGTGCCATATATGCTATCAGCAGCTGAGCAGATTTTTTTGCTCCCTCCTGTAAAGAAGACTAAATCAGAATTGTTGTGGGTACTGCAATGACCGAAGCCTTGATCTCTTTGGACAGAGTTTCTGGTCTGGCTTCCTGCTCCCGCAGATGCCTGCGAGAAATTCTGAAGTATGGGCTTAATGCAATCATTAAATTGTGGTGTGAAAAAAATAGTAACCATTGCCTTTCCAACCTTCTGGGAGAGATTGACATGCCTGATACCTTTGAGCCTCTATCATAAGATTAATTTTCTGACATGCACACACTCCTGGCAACGCAGTAGCCTTTTCATTAATTTTCTTCAAGATGGAAATTGGTGATTTTGTTTGCTCCTCTGTATATCTGGAGTGCCCTGCAGAAGCTACTGAAGAGTTGCTGTAAGACGTTTTGACCTACTGAAAGGGTTGTGTGTAGAGAAGCATTGACAAGCATCAGGTCTTACTTCATGTCTAATTGGAGGGGGAAAAATGGGAAGCTTTTAAAAGACTTGATTTGTATTTTTGAGAATGCTCTATTGAAGTTACTACTTTATGAAATTAATTGATATACTCATCCTGATTTGATCTCTGTGTTCGGGCTCAGAGTTAAAGTGAGCCCCTTGAAAGTTCGAATAGGGTAGCAGGACAAGGTGCTAGTCTGGCTTGGGAAGTCCAGACCCTTGTTGCCTTTATGGCTGGCTGCGACTCCTTTACAGACTGATCATTGTGTTGGGGAGTTTTGTACACAGAAATCCAAATTCTGTGCCTTCTGGACAGGGTGAGAATTTGGGCAAGGGGGCTTAAATTTTCCACTCTGTTTCAGGAGGTGAAAGTGAGTAGGCAGCACAGTGTGAAGGAAATACTAACATCTAGAAAGTGTTACTTGGGGTGCTACTGCTGTTGTGTAGAGAGCCAGACTTTGGGGGGGGGGAGCAGAGAGGGGAACCGCTACACTTGCAGTGTAAGTCACCTTTAAAAGTGTTATGGATAGTGGTACAGTGGTGCATGGGTTACAAATGAGAAAGCCCTGTAACATCTGATCAATGGTATTCAGTTAGGTCAATCCCTATCTTCTTCCTGCAGTCCCATTCCTTCCAAATGAAACTTTCCTGTGGTACAACGCTATATACAGAACAAATGAAACTTTCAGGTTTTATTCCTTAAGATGGGAAAAATTAAAGGTATAGTATTGGATCTGAATTACTTGAAATAGCTATTGATCTTCGCTGTTATCAGATGCTGTGGAGTCCTCTAATCCATTGCCCTTTTCAGTACCATTTCTTAATAAAGACAAATTCATCAAGTACTGTTTGGAATACATCACTCTAAGAATAACAGAAAGATCCCATTCCTTTTAAACCCAGTGACTCTGCTAGCAGAGTATGCTCTGGAAAATGAGAGACAGGAAGCTGCTATATGTTGTTTACAGTGACACTGTGTAGTTATAAATTGTATATCAAATAAATTACGGTGTATTTGTAGGAGACTATTTTCAAAAAGCCCCAAATCTTTGATATGTATTTCTTCTCAAAATGAAATATGAAGCATCACAGATGTGGTATGGAAGACATTCAAGTATAAAGGTGGTCAGAAACATCCTGTTCAAACACTGTTTCAGAAAACTAAGTTCCAGTACCTTCAGCGTTGATAGATGTGCTTTATTTAAGACTAGGGCTTGGCACTCCTGGTTATTAGTTGAATTTAGCTGAAAGTTGATACAGGAAACTTGAAACCAGAAAAACCCCTGCATCCAGTCTCATTCAGATTAGCTTCCTATGGACTTCCAAGGGACAGCTATTGTTTGTTAAAGGATAAACTTTCAATGGGAGACATCTGCAGAGTAATTCACTGTGTTATGAATTTGTTCATTCCTCTTTGGGGGTTAAGACACCTGATGGTAATGAAAATGGCTTTCTAGAATAAAACTATTACTAATGAGATAGAAGGGTAAAAGAATGTTTGAACTCTTAATGGCCTTGCAATAATAGAGGAGGTTTTAAATGGCAGGAAACAAAGCTGGAGTTTGAAACTGCATTTGTTGTTTTCTTAGTTGTTTTTAGTCTAAGCTACACTGGTGTCTCAGGGCTGGGATAACAGAATGACTGAAGTTGGAAGGAACCTCCGGAGGTCATCTGGTCTAACCTCTCTGCTCAAGAAGGGCCACTTAGTTGGCACTGTAAAGGGAATAAAAAAAAAAAAAAAAAAAAAAAGGCCAAAAACCAAACAACCTGTGTGGCAAGATAGCATTCATGCTGATGGGTCATTGAGCAGCCAAGGAGCTCTGTTTCCTAGTGTGTTTATGTCCTTGCTGCTTATGGCAAATGAGTGTTGGGACATCCTCAAATGATTCTAGGAAGGTTTCATTTTATTCCCCACTCCTACCTTCTTTTGCACTCTGCTACTGTTCATCCTTCTTAAATAGCTAGAAGCTGAGTTTACGTGTGGTGTTTCACCATTCAAAACTTTTCAAGGCATGGATGTTTAATACGTTTCCATGCAACAGACTTATAATCACCTGATTAGGCTCTATGTGATTGCACCAGCAATAAAACGTTATGGTTAGGAAAACTGGTAGATGGTTACATGGGTTCATCTTATCCCTATATATTAATTCTAGAGGAAGCTATTACTAATAGTTTTCTGTAGAAGAGTGCTTGAGTCAGTACAGCTTTCATTGCTTCTGCTTGGTTTTGGCAAAAGGGTGTCACAGGCTTTCCAAATGCGAACAACATTCTCTTGTTTGGACCTACATGGTGATCTTTCAGGATGCTCTTTTCCCAGAAAGACGAGAATAAAGTCTTCTGGGTTTGTGTGTGTGTGTTGCTGGTTGTTTGGTGGTTTGGTTTGCTGTGGGTTTTTTTTGGTTTTATTTTGAGGGGAGCGGGGTGTGCTGTATTGTGGGGAAGCTTTCAGAGCCTGTTCGGGATAAAATGTTTCTTGTTTTCAAGAGAAAACTGAAACTTCTAAGTGGGGATGGGTGGGAAGTACATGCATTCAGCTGCAAAAAGTTGTGATTCTTTTTTGGAGTCGAGGCTCTGACTTCTGCACATGGGAAAGAAGAAAAGATAGGTAACAAACTGTCCATGCTGTTGCCATAGTAGTCATGGGTAGTCTGAGTGATAAAGGGAGATATGCTGTACAAGACAGTGGTTGTTGGTGGCAAGGAGTCTGGCCAGACTGAAGCTTGTGGCTTGTTCACAAGCTATTGTTCTTTATTAGAGTATTTTTTTTTATCTTGCATAGTACCTGCACTTGCAGGTAAAGACTTCTTTTCTAGGAATAGGGACTAGAATAGTCAGGTGAAAAAAGAATCAGAGATGGCTCAAGGTTTCTATTAAATGTGTCTCTATGGCCCCTCTGCAAGTCTGGTGGAATACCTTGTGGCTGATAGGTGACAAAAAATGTCCAGGTTTGGGTTTGGGGTGTGTATGCTCTTTTTCCTTGACTGTCTTGCATAGAAAGATTTAGACTCAAAATTTTAATATTTGCTCTCTTTGTTTTAGGAAAATTGAGTTAGGTGATTAGCATTCCTTTAGGTATGTATTTTAATTATTTAATAGGGAAATGGGTTACAGTGCTGTCTTTTATTTTGCATAGAAAGTGGGAGCAGTTGTCACTCAGTATTAGTGTCAAGGTAGGATGATTGTCACACATGTATTTTGCTATAATCTGTGCAGAAGGATGACCCCTTCCAAATACCTGTTTTGGGGAAGGAGTGGTAGTGACAAGCTTTCTTTTCTGTGTGCTTAATTTACCAAGTCTGAGTGCTTTGATGCTAATATAATAGGTGCCTTGGAAATATCTGTAATAGCTACAGAAAGCAGTAGTATGAATCCATTTTTTTTATTGAGTTGGGGTTGAAGGGCTGTGTTTTTCTGAAAATGCTCTTGGTTCCTGCATAATTGATTGTGGGGGTAGGAGGGGTTACAGCTAGCCTCGTAGACATCTTAATAAGACTATTTGTAGTATTAAACAATATATTCTTTAGAGCTAGGCACTTAGCAAACTAAGCTGTCAGTTGGTGCTGCACATACTACTTAGGAAGCTTAAAGGCTGTAATAGTGAGAGAACTAAGCTAATGTAAACATCATTTATAGTTCAGGAGGTTAACTTTGTACTTGCTCAAGCTTTCAATAATTAGTTTCCTTCATGTTTCTCCCATGTATTTATTGACTCTTGCTTGTAGAGTTGTTGGGTTCAGCAACATGGTCCAGGCTGTCTTTAATCTTTGCTGGTGTTCTGTCCCCTGTTGTCTTTGAAAATAACTGTATAGTCTTTCTTCAACAGAAAGACAGTCCTCCTTAATTTTGGCTATGCCATTCTATCTGAGCTGTTTGGCATAATGCATAAATAAAGCTCTAAAGAAAATTCATGCATTCAGGTAATTAATGAATATGCTGCGTTTCAGAGAAAGGGAGGAAGCATACTGGCTGATCAAGAGAAACTGAATTTCCAGTTACTGTGCTTGAAAGAGCTTACATAAAAATCCTGAATTAAAAATGCTTTCATTTGTCCCTAAATTATATCTGAAAAGATGATGATGATCTTTATGTTGATGCTGCTTCATAGTTGCTGGGAGTTTTTTGGTTTGTTTTTAATTTATAGCTGTTCTTATTCTTCCCTCTTTCCCCTGTTTTTGTCATGCTGGAAATATTTGGAGCAAAATCAAGCTCTGGAAATAAACAGATTTATTACACTGTTCAAAGTATCTGTATCCTGCTCAATGGACAGCTGGGATCAGCGTGGAAGAAGTTTCTTGGGAAGCAGCATGGACAGCAGACTGAGTTACTAGGAAATAACTGAAGATAATTTCACAGCAAATTTGTGGAGAGCTTGGAAAACTATCAAGTATGGGATGACAGGCAGCCGACATGGCTGTTGTGAGTTAACTGCTCTGTGCTTATTTTGCAATGCTTTTATTTAGTTTTATGATCCAAAGTGGAAAAAACCCTATTTGAATAGTTGGGAATGGAAAGTGTCAGCCTACTTTGGTCTTGACTAAATCACTTTCCCTTCTTTTCCCCCTCATCTGTCTTTTCCTCCACCCTGGCGGCTTCTCAAGTTATTGGCTATTTCTGGTCCAAGTAATCTGACAAGAGAAATGTTGTGTGGGTTACTGTCCTTTCCATTAAAAGTTTTGGTAGAAACAAAGCAGACAAGCTGGCCAGTCTCCTGGGTGTTTGTGTGGTTGCTCAAAGCTGCTCAGCTAAGAAGCTCCTCCAGGGAGCATGTCCCTGCTCTGGCCAGAGTTGTCTTCCTGTCCTCCGTAACGAGATACTGCCTTTTTTGGTTGTGTTGTTTCTTTCCTTGATCTCCATGAAATGGATGCTTCTGAACAGCTCCAGTTAAGACTGAGGATTTTAG
>JANRGW010027626.1:0-22183 GCA_024733675.1 Psilopsiagon aymara | reverse complement strand
AGCCAAAAATTCTTCCTCGGGCACAACGATGAAATTATCAGGTAAGGGGGCTGACTTTGCTGCTGGTGGGGTGGGGTGGGGTTTAAAGGGAAGGGAGGAGAATGCAGGGCTGGCAGAATACCCCCTCCTCGCTTCCCACAGCTCAGCTTGTACCTGCCGTTTTAAAGCAGCTCAGATCTCGTAGCGGCAGCCTGTGCGAGAGCTTTATTTCTAGATACCGTTCACGATCGTTATTTTCGTAGCAAAGCTTCAAAATGTTGCAGTAATAAGAGAGAAGGTAAGTTTTCTCCATGGCACTGCACCAAAAGCAAAGCACTTCGTTTCGGTAAGGAAATGCCCTGGGAAGCTCTTAGTGCAACAGTGCTGCAAAATCGTGGATCCAGCACCTTGATCTTCCCAGAGCCGGGACTCTAGCTCGCCAATTCTGATGGCTAGAGAGGGCAAGTGTAGCTCTGCTTGTGCTCCACAAATCCCAGCACAAGAGTGCCACAGATCTGGCACATGGGGCAAACTACTCTTTTTTTTTTTTAATATCCGGGAAAATTCAATCAAAATCAAGTTTAGCTGTTTGTACTCCAGCCGAAAAGCCCCAAGCGTGCTGGTGCAAGATGGCTACAGAAGCGCAGGTCTTGAGCCTGGTCTAATGGGGTCTTGTCTCTTTCTTTCAAATTTTGCCTAAGAAAGAAGTGGATTTGGTTGCTGATGTTGTCCTGCAGAAATACTGATTTTACTGCACCTCACAAAATAGCACACTAAAAACGTGGTTGCAGAGTTCAAGGCTGTCTTTTAAGAAATGTGTCCAAAATGCACAAGTTGACATCATAGAAAATTAATGTTTTATCTGCTACTATATGGCAGAAGTCAGAATGTAGCATATCCTTACGAAGGACGTTGCGTGGTGACAGCGCTCTTCCAAGCACAGCTAACTGCTGCCCTCCCTATCCACCTAATACAGCATGAATGAAGCCTTTCCTTGATGATGTGGAACCAGAACAGCCCCGGGTGAGTCATGGTGCAGGAGTACCGTGGAAACATCTGCTGAAGTCACAGCTTTGACACTCAGCAGCAAAATCGCATAGATGTCATGTAATCATTCTGGAGTTCACAGAAAGCCATCCGCGTTTCCCAGTGAGAGCTTTTCCCTGCCGTGTATCCTGGCAGCATTCTTCTCCTCCTCTTTGTAACATGTTACAGCAGTAGTATTTTGTGAAATACAGTGTGTACAGTGTGTGAAAGTTTATTCTGGTTTCAAAGGTATTACCAGTTCTAAAAGGCTATTTTAAATAGACACATGGCTTCTCAGGTCCTTCAGGGGAGTGAGTACTTCAGATGCATCTGCATTGTTGTGAGATGAAAGTTTTCCTTGTTGTATGGACGTAAGTTTTGGTACTCTGTGGAATATGAAGTGCGATATACAGAGTTATATTTCTGAGTTCTGATTGAACTCTCATTAAATACTAGAAATACAATTTGTCAAGACATAACTGCGTATCGAGAGAAACCCACTGGTGTTTGGCTGGACAGCAGTGCTTTGGTTCTGTCACTTCTTTCTTCTTTCCTTTTTGCCTTTCTTCCTTTCTTTCACCATTTCTTCTTTCTTCTTTCTCATTTCTTTTTTTTTTTAGTATAGCATCAGCTGAGTTGAAAGATCCTGTTACACTTGACAGTACTCCCCCTCCCAAAAAATGATTGCATTGTACAGCTTCTGTGGCAACAGCCTGTTGAAATCAGTGGGTGATTTGGGGGACACAGGGATTCGCTGTACATCCAGCTAATGCCTTGGAAAGATGAGTCTTGGTTTTGATCTGCAATAAGATCCAAATTTTGTGGGATAGCTGTAGTTTCAACAAGGGATGAAAAGCACAAGCTGGACCCAAATAACAGTTAATTTCAGCTTTTAGTGGCCAAGGAGTGTTGCTGTTACACAGGCTTTAAGGAAGTAGAGAATCTCCAAAATGTTGCTAGAATGTTCTGTTGTTTGTACCTCATTGTGGTTGCCTCTTTTGCTCCTGATGCACTGTGTAGTCCTTACCAGTGTAATACCCCATCAATGTATGTACTTTAGGTGGTTCCCTGTATGGTTATCACTGAGATGGGTCATAAATAAGGGAATTTAAACACTCACGTTTTAGACTTCACAGCTATCATCCAATTGAGATGAATGGGGTGAATGTAATTGACAAATCTTCTGGTTCTGTTGGTATTTACTTGCTGAGACCAGGTTCTAAACAGCAGTGCAGTCCAACAGGGTGGAATTCCTAAGAGAGTTGAATCATGATTTAAAAAAAGAAAACATGCAAATTTGGGGAAATACTGTGAAATCATTAAAACAGGAAGATCTTGAAGAGGGAAGATCTGCTTCCAAGCACTGCCATTAATTCCTCCTGCGTTGAAAGGTTTCAGTGAATAGTGAATTTTTCCCTATTTGTGGGAAAAATAATAACCCATGATGCAGAGGGTTGAGAACCTGTGTATGACCTTGAAATGTTTATTGATGTCACAAAAGTGGATATTTGTCCTTGGAGAAAAAGGTCAGGTGTTCAAAAGTGTGTATTTAATGTGTTTTCACAGCTATAATAGTTCTGCCTCTTGTTTTGTGTCAAGATAATGCAGTTGGACATAATTTAGTTTGGGCTACAGTAATCCAGGCTGTATTGGATTAATGGAGAAATGCTTTTTCTCCCAAGATTCATATTTGAAAAACAAGTTCTATTTGCATAAGGAACATACAGCACTCAGCTAATAAGGTAGATGTGCAGAGTATGAACAAGTGAGCTCTGAAGTGTTCTGCTTCCTGTGCAAAGCCACTGCAAGATGCTGTGCTTCCAGACTTTATAACTTCATGATGAAACAAGGACTTGTACAACTTCATTTAACTTGGAAGTGAGCTCTGTTTTGTGAAGAGGTTGGGCTGGGTAACCTGCAGAGCTCTCCTTCTAACCTGAAGGGTTGTAAGCCCTGTGGTTTCCCAAAATGTCCATGCTTCAGACCACAAAGAAATCATGAAGTGTCTTGCATGATACCTCTGTGCTTGATTGTTCTTGAAATGTGATCTAGTTGAAGCATTGTAGCCAACATGTCATAGCTATGTGAAAGCTATTGCAACACTTTAACGCAGAAAGTGTCATGTAGACACATCATTACACGTGTAACTGATTTTCACCGGATTCAGTCATTGATGCTTCACAGGATTAGGTTTCAGGAGCTGTAATGTAGACATATGGCTATTGTTTTCCTTTGTAAGTAATTGCAAAGTGGGCTTCTGCAGCAGCTCATTCTACTGGCTGTAAATTCATGTAAGAGTGAGAATCATGCGGTTCAAGCAGCACCACTGCCACCGGTGGAATCCATGCCAGAGTGGGATTTATGTTTAGTATAACCACTTGCAGGACTGGATCATTAGTTTTGACAGAAATTAAACATTTTCACACAAACAGAAGGTTTTCTTTCATTTATATTGTGCATTACCTGTATTGCAGCAAGCAATTAGATCACTCCTCTTTTTTCTCTTGATGAAGTATTAGAGGCAGCTCTTTCCTAGAATTTTTCTGCAATTTATGCATGCAAAAGCCAAAGAAGCTTTCCACAGAAACCAGCAAAAATCAAAATATAGCCAGTTGAGATACTTATTATAATTTGAAAGAGTTTGGTTTGTTTATTTTTACAGAATTCATTTGTTAATGGAGGTTCCTAACTTCAGAAAGGTTTTCTGATGGTGTAGTTGGTATGACTGTCTGTTCTTGTAGTTCCAGGTACGTCTGCAATGTTGAACAGTTAGTGAGAGAACACCTTTAACAGCATGTGAAAGAATTCACCTGCACTTTTCAAATGCCCCAGTTTCTTGTGTTATCTGGTATGTTGTGGTATTGAGCACAGGACACTTCATCAGGAACTGTAGTGATAGGACAAGGGGTGATGGGCTTAAACTTAAACAGAGGAAGTTCAGGTTAGATATAAGGAAGAAGCTCTTTACTGTGAGAGTGGTGAGGCAGTGGAACAGGTTGCCAAAGAAGTAAATGCCCCATCCATGGCAGTGTTCAAGGCCAGGTTGGACAGAGCAACATGGCCTAGGATGAGGCATCCCTCCCCATGGCAGGCGGTTGGATCTGGATGATCTTAAGGTACTTTCCAACCCAACCATTCAATGATTCTGTGATTCTGTTACTTACAAAAGCACATTTTGCCCTCCAGTAGCTTCCGAAGGAGTCACATGTGAGACAGTGCTGCATGAGAATGACTCCTTTCTCAGGTCTCTCTGCAGCGCTTGCTGCTTGGCTCAGTCCCTGGGAAGCCATCCCATTATCTATGGATGCCAAAGCATGTCGTTTGTGAAAGGCTGCTTATAGTGTAATAGCAGTGTCGGATTTATCAGAATATTGCTGTAAGTACTCTGGCGTGTGTGTTCCACTGTGCTGACAGATTGAGATTAGAAATGCGGCTGTGCCAGGGGTGATGAGATTTGCTGGGCTACGAGAGTGACTGGAGGCCTGATTTGTTCTTTAGAGTGGTGATTTCAGGAGATAGGGTGCATACTAGAACATGATTGCAAGTTTTCTTGTCTTTCTGCAGTGAGGAAAAAAGAAATATGAGGCTTAAAGCAATGTTGCTGACTGTAGTAAATGAAATTTTGGAACAATGGAACTGACAGCAAAGGTATTCAAATCAAATCCTCAGAGTTAAAATAGCCAATTTATACGTTGTTTTTATTTAAATTTAGGTGTTGTAATAATATTTCTGTTCATAAGCTGTTGCTTATATGAAAGGATCTAAAGTACTTAATGTTTAGTTGCCACCATTTAGATGGCAAGCAAAAGCTCTTGTTTGCTGTATAATGGCATTCAAGTCACTGTGGTTATTACTTATTCTAAGTGCATGGAAGACTGTTCTGTCCATAGCTTGTGCTAAACCTTAATTTCTGTCTCAGGAAGCACATGTACAGGACACCTGAAGTGTAGTGACCCAAAACACAGCGCAGTAGCAACAAAGTTGAGACTTTCAACAGCAGAAATTCCAGACCTGTTTTTTGTACACATTGACATGCAAGTTCCTATGTGAAAAAGGCATGACTTTGGAACAGCTAGAATGAAGTAGAACCTGAGATCATGTGTACTAACCTGCTTTGGAAACTGTTTTGAGACTGTAGGTTGTTAAAGGAGTTTCATATTAAAGAAATTAATCCCCCATAAAAAGTCCTCTAATCAGCTTATTGCTTCTTTGGCTTTCAATCTCATAAAACCTGGGGAAAATGCCATTTATTTCCTGGAGTCCTGGTGGCTACTCCTTTTGCTCTGCTTGATTGCTGTGCTGCATTTAGATTTTAAGTCTTCGCTGGGGCATGAGCTCTTATAATTGTTTCTTCTATACCTATATTAATGTATGAAACATTAGAATATATAGTTACAGTATGATAGTGAACATGGTGTTAAAAACACATAGATCAGTTAAAAATGTAGAGAAACTCCAGAGGCATTTGTAGCAGCATGTCTATGAGGACAGTTGTCACTTAGCTGCAGTATTTAAATTGTGGGGTCTGTATACACCCTAGTGATACATCAGGTATGGTAGCAGAGGAACGTGTAAGATTTATTGCTTGCCCAGCCAGAGCTCACTTGCCTGGACAAGTGAGAAGATGTTTATTATTACAAATCACAAATGGAGTTCTGAGCATTTAAATCATCAGATTCATGTAACTCCTTTAAAAATGGAAAAGGAATAAACGTGTCCAACAAGATAGGAAGCCCTTGTATTCCTCAGCAGAAGAAGTCTGCATCTTTACAATGTTTTTCTCTTTCAAGGCTGAAAGACAGACAAGTGTTTAAGCCTGTATCAGCTAGCATATTACATTTTCATTGGATTTGTGTGAAGCAGAACCAAGTAACCCGCTTATTAAATATCAAGATTTATCACACAGAACTGAGTATCCAGCTTATTAAGTATCAAGCTTTTCACAAGTATTGGTCTAATACTGGAATTTTGCAGTTAGAGATTTCTGTCACATTATTTTACCTTTATTTCTCCACTCTTTACAGTATCTTAAACTTAAATCAACCCTATTTTCTTTTCCACATTTGCTCTGTGTTAACTTTCTGCAACTCTTTTACTTGTTTCACTTCAATTTGATTTCAGATGGCTAGGAATCATCAGATAGTGCTGTGTAATTGCTGTCCAGCAGGGTGAAAACTCATAGAAAATGTTTTGATATGAGAACCATAATTTCAAATTATCTTCTTAGTTAGAAGAAGGGAGGGAATTATGGGCCAGTTTTGTATTACCGTTTTCTGCTATAAACTTCCTGCCAAAGTCTACAAATTCTGGTTTTTACTGAAGTTTATAAGCTGTATCTTGTAGCAGGGAAGAGATCAACCTCCATGAACTATTATTCCTATCTTTCTTACTGACTAAATGGATGTCAGACACATTTATCTAGGCAATTTCCAGATAGCTACTTTCTTTCTTCTAAGTCTTGGTTAGGTTTTTGCAGGAAAAGTCGTATCTTCTGTTTAACACTTGATGGAAAAATAATACTGTGTATTTCAGCAATGAACATTAAAAATTCATGCTTTTGCCCATGGTAACCTGTTCCTAACTGGGTATTGCAAGAAAGAATTGTGTCTGGTGGTGGCTACAAACATCCTTCCAATGTTTTCACCCCCCAAGCTGAGACTTTTCAGGTGAGCAAGTGCAAGTTGCTGTAGTCTCTGCTTTGGGCTTTTCCTCAAGGATGCCTAGTGCTATTTGGAGAAAGTGGATGAGAGTTTCTGGGGTTTGTACTGCATTGCAGAAGAAAGCTCATTTGCTGGAGTATCTATTTGGGAATAGAAACAGGGGCTTCAGTTTGGGGAAGATTGATGTTTAATTTTAAACCCCAAATTCTTGGTGGAGAAACTGCGTCAATATTTGTTGCGATATTCCCAGTGTGCTTCTGTGGAAGGACAAACTGCTGGAACTGGTTTTGGGTACCATAAGTACTTCTGTGAAGTGTCCTCAATGACTTTAGCACTATGCTTGCACCTAGAATCCATATGCTTTCTGCAGCTCCAAGTGTTTGAATGCTTCTCTGCACAAGTAGGAGGGGGTTTAAGGTCTTTTAAAGAGTATTCTGCTCACTTGCCTACCACTCAGTTCTTTAGGAATCCTCATAAATGGCAAAAGTGCCTAGTTTTTTTCCCCCACTGAAAGACTCTTCCTTGGAATAGCAGTTTGTTTTTCATGAGATGCATGTCTACCTCAAGAACATTCAGTTTTCAGGAGTTTCTGTCTCGGAGGTGTGTTCAATTTTAATCCTTTTTTCAAGGTGGTATTTATAATGGACTTGGAATGAGACCTCCAAACCTTAAAACCAAATAGAGACCATGTGTTTATGTCTGTCTTGAAGCCTGACATGATGAACCAACCTAAGAGATCCCTAAAAGAAACATTGTTCAACCCTGATGCATCTTCAGGGACACTGGATGAATCCAGGGAAGAACATTAACAGCACTTCTGTTTGGAGTCATTGGTATCGCAGGAAAAGGGTCAGATGCATTGTGCAAATATGTTGGAAAGAAGTTACTAATTTAGTTCTCACCTCATTTCTACCTCACATTCTGAACAAAACTGTACAAGTTATTAAGAACAGCTTAATGAAGTATTATTCAAGCGAAACACAAAAGTATTGCTATTTGTGTGACTGTGTAGCGGTGGCGTTCTGGGTTGCACGTTTGCTTTTGCAAGTTCACGAGCTTTTTGCACTTACCAGACGTGACTAACAGCATAGTGACTCAACTGTGGTCAGAGATAGGCTTGATGACTCCAGATTTCAATGAGCGTGGTGTGTTGCTGTACACATTCAGATTTCAGAATCGCTGCCGAGGTGTTTTGAGTGTACTCATGAGCTTCTGTTATAAAACACATCAAGTTTCTTTCAGCAGTCTAACAGTACAATGAACTTTGGTACACTGTATCTTACTGATATAATTAATGTTGATGCTGGCATTGAAGTCTGTTCTATCTTTTGTGACAGATGGATTGGAAGGCACTGAAACTATGGTAATAAAAATAGAATATGAAATAAATTATACTCAGAGAGATACAACAGGATTCTGGTTGCCTAATACTCCTTGTTACCAAAGATTTAACTGAATTTTCATTGGGAATTTTGAGTGCCTTCATTATTTTTAGCAGACTTCAACATTCGATGGATAATCCTACATGAAAGTTGCTGACTAGTAATACAGTTTATAGATCATCATACTAATATTGATGCATCCTCATCAAAATGGGGCATGTTTTTATGCAGAACGTCTGCTTCCTCATCTTGAGAAATTGTCTTCCATATGCAGAGACAAAAATTGCAAGTGGCATTTACTCTTACCCTATTTTTAGCAGTCAATTATTACTTGCAAATATTAATTGCAAATTAAGGGTATTTATAACAGCTTTGAGCAAGAACTGAACTTGTTGCACTGTATCCTGAATTCTTCACGTTTCCCTCTTTTAAAAAAGAAATGTTTTTTATTCCAGAAACCATTGTTAACTCAAGTAAAAAAAGACAATCAATAAAATATGCCTTCAGTTTATGCTTTCAGTTACTTGCAGTTAAGGTTAGAGCATGTTTTGCTTTCACCCTGACTAGTCAGATCACACTTTGTTCTTTTATGACATGCTTAACAACAGTAACCTGTTGTCACAGTCAGCTTCTCTCTGACCAGAAAACATAAGTTGAATGTAAATTTCCTTCATTTTTTTCCCATATCTCCAGTTTTTGAACATTATTCATAAGGTACCTAAAGGAATTTCTGGCTTAGTTCTCCAAATGCTGGAATCTGTGTTTAGGTAGCAGTTGAGTTTTCATCTTTCTGTCTGTCAGAATATGGCAAAGATTATTATGTGTATGTGACAAATGACACTAATAGGACCAATAGTTTGGCCCTGTTTTTACTGATGTTGAATATGTACTTGTGTGGCTGCATTTAAACTGGATTTTAGCAGCAGGTGTAGAGCAGATTCCTGGTCCCTCTAGGATTCTGAGATGACGTTCTCATCTGTATAGAAGTGATATATTTATTGCTTTCTGAACACCTGTTAAATACTGTTTAGTGGAACTGCCCTTTCTGTTAGCAGCTCTAAACCAAGTTTGTAATATGCAATTATAGTGTTACTCAGATACAGTGATTACTGCATGTGGGCTGACTCCACTACTTCAAGAGTAGTTCAATATTATACAAGTACTGCTTTGTTCCAAGTGGAACTTGCTTTATCTACCTGGTAACCAAACTCTTGTTGATGCACTGTTCACAGCTCAGAAGAGATCTTCTGAGCAGCAGCTTTGGCAGGTGCTATATTATTTTAAACTGGAACCTTAAAAGCAAGTTGCTTGTAGGTCATGCCACACACATCTGTGTAAATAGGATTGCTATTCACTGTGGTGGTCTTCTAGACATGACCTTCTCTTTTTGTCTCGGTGGGAGGTTGATGGAGTCAAGATAGTGACAGTGAAAGCTGAAGTTTGAGGAAGAGACAGTAGCTGCAGAATATGGTGAAGAGTAGGCTTCTGCTGGCAATGGAGCTCTGGAAAAACTGATTTAGCTGCAGTTGCAGCATTGAAAAATACATTCTTTTATAACCTATGAGTAGTCAGGATGAGTAGTGTATTAGATGCATGCATTTATTAGTGGTGGTGGTAAATCACTGCTTTAAACCCAGCTGGAAGTATGAAAGCTTTTACATTTCTGCTAGAAAATGTATTTTGATAAATAGATGAAAGAGGGTAGAATAGTTTAATCCACGCTACATAACTATAGCCATCAACTGTAGATAACAAGATTAATCCATGCAATTAGCCTCCATAGCCTCTAATTGAAACGTGTACTAAACGTCCAGGTACTGTTTTCCTTGCTAATATGAGTTTCAGTAGGTCTTTAAAACTTAGGCCTTTCTAAGCTAAGGATCATAATCCTACTTCACTTGGCTAACTGTTGGGGTGTTTTTAATTACCATGATGCTAGTATTTCTGGTTGAGAGAAATTATTGATTCAGATACAGAACTAAGGTGACAAAATGTTCTGGAACCTCGGCCATAAATCCTTGTAAAGTGAAAGACAAAACTGACAGTAATAAAACTTGTGTGAATGCACACACATAAGGAGTAAATATGGTTTTAAGAGAAACCTGAGGTGTTAAAGGATATTGCTATGCTAAACTCCAGATACGGACATTTTAATGGATTTTGTATTTAATTAAATCTCTCATAATCTATGTAGAGATAGAATGGCATCAAAACATGCTGTTTCATGTTTTGTTTGTGGATTGTGCTGCGCCTGGAATTTTACCCGTGTCTGTAGCCAACTACAAGGAAGATGTTAATTACAGGAAGGAGTACAGAGACACTGAATTTTCACAGTTGCACTCTGTAATTGAGCAGCAAATTTATATCCCTCTTCACTTTATATCACTGCTATACAGGTTTTTGGACTACTCTGATATTCCTAAAGCTTATAGATTGCAAACTGTTTAGCTGCTCTTGTACAGTGCTACTTCCATCTATTTCATTTTAGCTGAAGAGGAGCTGCTAACAAAATCACTTTTGATATTAAAATGTTTCTCATATGATTAATGTCCTAGTCTGTATGGCAGCCTAGAATTGCTTATTGCCTTTTAAAATAATTCTTCGAGCTTTTGAAATGATCCTTATATCATTTTTTAAATTACCTTTCATAGATTCAAGTCCTTCCTGTCAGAACACTGAGTTTAATCAAAAAGGCAGGAAAATAGACCCAAAATACTTTCTTCCTTTGAGATAGAACTGAAGAGTTTTGAAGGTTTGCAGTTTGCTTTGGTTTCATATTTACTTTTCTGTGGTCTTCTATCAAATTTTCAGATTTATACATTTTATTCTTTTTCTCTTTGAAAGAAGATTAATTTTTTGGAGAGAGCAATAAAATACATCATGAAAGATACCGCATTATTTTGGTTTTGTTTGCAGAGTGGAGTGCATACTGCTCTTCATGCTAGAGGAGGTCTCACGCTGATTTCTGGCTACTCACCTCTAAGGCGTTGTTTCTGTATCACAGCACTGAGAAGGAGGCAATAAAGGGCTGTTCTGAGCAGCCAGCAGTATCCTTATAGTAGAATCTATGGAAAATAATTCCTCAGCAGCAAGAAAATACCAAAGTTATAAATGTTGGTACTTTTTAAGGCTTTTAGCAGAATATGCCCTATTGTTTGAATGTCTGCTCTGTACATGTATTCTAGAATAATATATCTTCAAAAGCCCATATGGCAAAAGCCTACAGGTTTCAACTCTTGCACCAAACCAGTTATGTCAGTGTATATTTTAACACTTTCTTTTGCAGTGAGGTTAATGAATTACCAGAGAAATCATAAATAATAATATCATACATGTACAGAAAATTCATGGCTTGAATTAACAGTGAGAACCACAGTGATAAGTTTTTGGACAGCTTGTCACTGGATTTGTTTGCGTAGGTATATACTGAAGCATTAGGTATGATAACCTCTTTCTGTAATAGGTAACTTGCACGGGTGCAGTTTCATCCTCAAAATACTTTCATGAAGAGCAGGTATTTCGTTCAGGAAACCTGTAAGAGAACATAAGAGCAAGTATATATCTGAACTGTGTACAAGGACACAGGAAATCTTTAGAAGCTTGTGTTTTTTAAAGCTCTGAAAGAAACTATTATCTTAGCAATGCAGAGAGCCGTTTATGTATGTCCCTGCACATAAAGCCCATTGCTATTTCCCACTCCTGGCTGTCTGCCATCATCTGGTTAAATCTGGAAGTCTGATAAGCCAAACTGAATGCAGTTGATTAGCTCTTTCATTGAAACAGCACTTCTCCAATCTTACATGGGGTAACATGGGGTTTATGCTCAAATATTCTGTTCAGTTTTAGCCTCTGTATACCAGATAAGCTATTAGTAGACCCCACTTTCTCTGTGTAAAGGGAGAGTGCAATGCTCTGATTGCTGAGTCAGAAGTAAATAGAAAAGATACTGTTGAGAGGAAGATACACTTTGTTTTTCAGATGAACCTGGCAGTTGTGGCGCGGAGCCTGCTTTCTCTCCTGCTGTGATGCAGAAGGCAAAACTCCCTGTAACATCCATGGTACCATAAGCTGGAGAAAAACCAGAATATTAGAAAATGACAAGCAGTAAACCAGATTATAACTGCTGGAAACTGCCTGCTACCAGGCACTTATGTAATTGCATGGAACTCCTCAGTCTCTGAACCTAAAATTCAGCAAAAAAGGTCTTAGATGAGACCTCCTCCCTGAGATTTCGCAGAAGGCACAACTCCAGGTTCAGAGTCTCTGCTTTGAGTAAGTTGTGAAGAAATCAAGAGGAAAATAGAAGTAATAACAGACAAGGAGTGAGTCATAGTGCTTACACAAAACCACAAGTCATGATTCCATGCTGGTTAATATAATTCCTGGTATTGGTCTCACCAGAACATGTTTAAAAGGCATCCTTTGGATGACTGTAATCTCTCTTGAATGCAGCATTTAATGGAGTTTGGGGGTGTAATAACTTTACAACACCAGCTCTTTCATTTCTGTGCTTGTGACTGGCTGCACTTCCAGCAAACCCTAAGTAAAATTAATACCTACGTAGAGAACTAATAACTTTGTTCCATAAAGAGATACACCTTTCGAATAATAGGGGGACTCAGTATTGTGAGGATGGTAGTGCTGCCAGTTCTACTGGACTAAAAATAAGCTGAGGCATTTTTGTGAGTATCTTCACAAAGTGTCTGATCAATCGTTCACCAGAATGTGAAGAGTAATGAATGGCTCCAGGGGCACTCTGGTTCCTCACCATAATATAATGGTCAGAAACTTAATACTGAAAATTTATCTACTTCTGTAAAATATGGACTCAACTACATGGTATTATTTTGTATTTGAAACATACTGTACTTGCATTTTATATTAATTTTTAAGCAAATTTAAGGCAATCTCATCAACATTGCTTAACTCAAGATAAGTTAATGTCAAATCAGATTGTGCATTTAGCCTGTGTGGTTTGAACGGTGTCAAGTGCTTACACAGTTTCTTTTTATTATCAAGCTTAGGTGCTGCTTGAGAAACTAAAGTCAGGAGCCTGTTTGTTCAGTTGTCAAAGAAGAACTGTTTCCAGGCAGGCAATTCAAACCTCTACCAACCTCTTGCCTAAAATAACCTGAAGTAGAGATACTGAACGATATCCTTTCACATGGTTTTTTCCATCTGTCCATTTGTAGCCAGCACAGAAATGATCCGATTCAAAGAACGTGCTAAGTTTCCAAACTCTATCTTCATTTTCTGCTATTTCTCTTATCTTTCTGAAGAGTTACCACAGACATAATTTGCTTCTCAGCTATCACGATGGCTCTGTGGGCTCTACCTTATGTGCTAACATATGAACGGCTCTGTTAAGACAGATGGAGCTTTTAAAGAGTTTGGAAGTAACTTCATCCTCAGTGTCTAACATTCTAGAAAATACTTGAATTCCCAGCGGTTGGAGTCGTGGTGTATGTCAAGACTTGTGGTTTAACTGTCGGTATGTTAAGTGGTGTCCATATGTGGTAGTGGTGACTCTGCGTGTTACCTCTGCTGTTCATACTGTAGACTGGTTAGATGGAGATTGGAATGAGTTAAAGACTTCCAGTTGTATAAACGGACATGCTAGATTCTGGGTGAGAAAAAGAGATGCACTTTCCAAAACCTGGTGAATACATGAGTGTGCCCAGTCATGTGAGGAGATCTTGGATCTGCGTACATGGGTGACACTTGTTTTTGTAACTGCCTGTCTTGAAGAGTATTTTAAAAGAGTGTTTGTCTCTAAGAGCTGGCATCATGTGAGATAGGAGTTTTCTGTAAGACAGCTGAGAGAGCAGGGTCCGTGTATCTGAGCAAGGAATGTTTTGGCACTTGTGTCTGCTTCAGTATAATTCTACAATGATATTTCAGTAAACAGACCTGGGGGTTGGTCATAAGATAGTTTAAATCAGGAATAAACATGGTATGTTGTTTTTCAGCACAGGACACATTGAATCCAGTATGAATACACTCTTGCTCAAATAAGACAGCTCTTTAGAATGCACTGTTTCTTGCTGTATTAAGCAGTTCTATGATGGAATTACTCTGGCTGTCTGCTGTACACAGTGTGTTGCATTTCACTTTTCCCCTGCGGTATCTGCTATTTTTCATTCTGAACCTATGGGACTCCCACTGCCTAGAGATAAATGTTCTTTTACCTCATCATTTAGTCTGGTATGACTTACTTTATACATGGTGACAGTTCAGTGCACTGCACAATCTCCCTTCTTCCTCCCTATCAAATGGAACTGTTTAATCAGCCGCACCCCCTCGAAGCTGAGCATGGGGGCTTCTCAGTGATGGTTATGAGGGGAAGAGGTTCAAGTACATTTATTGTAGTGATAGGACAAGAGGTAACGGGCTCAATCTGAAACAGGGGAAGTTTAGATTGGCTCTAAGGAAGAAGTTCTTTCCTGTGAGGGTGGTGAGGCACTGGAATGGGTTGCCCAGGGAAGCTGTGAATGCTCCATCCCTGGCGGTGTTCAAGGCCAGGTTGGACATAGCCTTGGGTGCCATGGTTTAGTGGGAGGTGTCTCTGCCCATGGCAGGGGGTTGGAACTGGATGATCTTAAGGTCCTTTCCAACCCTGACTATTCTATGATTCTATGGTTCTATTTTCTGCAGTTATCACATGTTACTTACTACCAGTTGAGTAGTAAGTATATGGTTTCTTTGTACTGATCCACCTCATTCTGCTGTCAGGATTGTGTTCTCAGGTTTTAATATTATTTTTTAGATATAGTTACACACTCTATATATGTATGTATATACATAGAATATTATACAATTATGTAGAAATACAAAATGCATAAAAATATATATTTGTTTGGCTTTCAAATGAATTCTTGACTAAATGTTTTACAGAAATGTTCAATATTGAAAAAGCCCCACACCCCTATTCCATGTTGCAGCATCCTGTGTACTTTGGGTTTATGGGCAATTGAGCCAATGACAGGCACAGCATGCAATGTGAGTTATCTCTAGATAAACAGGAATATGTCTCTCACAGAAAGATGTCCATACAGCAAAGCCTCCCTTCAGCTTTCCAGAAAGTCGATTGCACTGTAAATTCAGATCAATAGTATTAGAACTCTTGCCAATGAGTTACAGTGATCATGGCCACCTCTGCTTTTCTCCTTTGCTTCTAGACACTCTCCTCTGCACAGGTGATAGCGGTGATGAGTGATGCTGTCCCCGCCTCCAGTTTATGGATGTGCTGGACTTAACCCTGGAGCTGCTAAGCAGTTGGAACTAGAGATGTTCAGTACTGGCAAATCTGAGATCTTTCCTAGTTGTGATGGAATTTTAGGCTCCTTGGAAACATCACCAATGAAACAGAAGCTCTTGCATCGTGTCAGGATGGGGGTTTTTGGCACTGGTATGTGGCAGAAATTAGGAAAAAGAAAAAAAAGTGATAGTCACCCAAAAAAAGTGATAGTCACAGCCACAATCTTTTCTTTGTGGACTGATCTGCTGGCTTTATAACATGGCCACATCTAGTGTACTGGTAATAGCATACACCCCCTAAATCACAAACAGAAGAGCTTTGCTATATTTACACATAAATCTAAGGCATGAGCACAAGACATTACATTCTGCTCAGAAGCTCATGGGCATTTTTAGATCCTCTTTGCTTTCTGCAGACAGATCATGGCATTTCACATGTCATTTCCAGTTATCTTCGTACTGATCATTCCTGTAGGAATGTTAGCATACTCTTTCCAACATGTTGTATTTCAGTTAATCTTCCAGCTCACTTGAGCCTGTTAGGTAGAACTAGTTTCCTGTTACCTCTGGCATCCACCACCCCAAATGGAATAGCTTCAGTGGAACCGAAATGAAAGTACATTTGTGTCTCTCCTATTTTGCTCTTGGCTTGCTCCCTGCTGTGGGGCTTCCCAGGCTCAGCTCTTCATACAACATGACAACACATTTCACCTAGGTTATTTTGAACATTTTAGTGTGTGTCTTTGAACAGCTTTTCCAGAAACTGATAAAAACCCCTGAGGTATTTAGTTCTCAGGAAAAGCTGGCAGCCTCTTGTAAGTTTTGAATGGCATTCTGTTGTTAGACATTCAATCTTTCTTTTTATTTGTTAGAACCTTCATTTATATCTTAAAGCGTACTCCTGATTTAATAATTTGCCTTTTTTCTCAAATTTTTTGGACTTCTTGGCCTGTTGTAAAATGAAAGCTCAGTTGACACATTCAATAAAATGAGCGCTTCTCGGGAGCCTTTGGGGAGATAACTTCAGAGCTATCAATTAATCTCCCACACAGCTGCAGCAGTCTGCTTTGAGCGATGACCCAATGGTCACCTCCCTAAGGGCTTGCTGAAGATCTCTTTTCTGCACTAACTCAGAGACATTCTTTGACTGATATGTGGAAAGTTTCCTTGCTGTCTTATCTTCTCTCAGTTCTGCTCAGCTTGCATCCCTTTTTTTAGGGGATCTATTCTCACTCTTCTGTGTTAATCTAGATATTAATTCCATAGTTCCTTGCAGTCAACATAGGATGATATCCCTTGGGTAAAACAGTCATTTGTCATGAATCTGCATTGTTCATCACATCTCTAAGAGTTAGATGTGACTCACACAGCTGAGAGATTTGTTTCTCTGAAATGAGCTTCAGTTGTTTGTAACCTTGCAATACTGGGAGCACTGTTGGGCCGAGGAACAACTGATTTCTTTACTTTGAAATAAAACAGCGAAGGCGCATGGTTCTCCAGCCTTAAGAATAAATAGCATGGTACAGCTTGCATCCATGCGCTTGCCTGGTTTTCCCTCTCGAAAGGAAATAGCACCATACATGTCGTCATAAAGAAATGTCCGTGTCACGTTTTGTCTTTCAAGCCTTGTCCTAGGTTTGGGAAAGAGCTAAAGGCCTCAGGCTAAAGCTGCTGCTGTTTCAGTAGCACAGATGGTAGTAGGTCAGCACTGACCCCATGTTTTGACAATAGTTTATTTGCTAGCATAGATGTATTAACTGTTAACAGAGTTTATGCTGAATGCTTGGGAATTAAATATCCAACTCTAAATAATAAAAGTCAATCAGGAAATTGCTAACAAATGTATCTAAGAGTTTGAAGACCCTCTCCTGTTGGAATACTGGAGTGATAGCAGATTCACATCAAGCTGTAGTGACATATATGGACATATATGCACACACATATATATACGTAGGTCCTGGAGGTATGGCAAGGGAAGCTGGATACAGAATGGACAATCAGCCACTCCAGAACTCCACCACTTGTAGAACCTCTCAGGATCATACTATGCACCTCTATTTTCATATTTGTGAGAGTAGAATCACAGGATCATAGAATAGTCAGGGTTGGAAAGGACCTTAAGATCATCCAGTTCCAACCCTCCTGCCATGGACAGGTAAAATAAAGCCCATTCCATTTTTCCTCTTTGCTGTCATACGAAGTGAATTCAAACATGGATAGATCTGAAAGTAATTTCTGTGGAAGATGTTTGTGTACAGTACTGTTACCCAGACCCAGAAAAGATGGTTTCCCAGAGAGTAGAGAAAACAGTGGCATTAACACTTCCCACACTTCAGTGACTGAACTGTTTTGTCCAGACTATCCAGACTGGCATAAACCACAGAGAAATAGTGGAACATCTTCCCTAGGGGTTAATATTTTTATTTCCTATTCATGTCCATAGTGTCTCGAAGTTTCTGTGTATGTCGCTTATATTCTGCTGTACATCAGAAACACGTGGAATTGGCATCATCAATAGAAGTGTTTCTCCTGAAGAAAGGACTTTGTTTCCTTTGAGGATTGTTTCTCAGTTACCCAACTGAAACCTCAGAGAGATCATCATTATACATTGTATGCAACAAGCTATTACCATCTGCATGGGAGGAATGCGTGTATTATCTGTCAAGAGATTAAATGAAAATGTAAAGGGGGTCCTCTTCCTAAAACTATTATGGAGATGGGAAGGTGGGTTTGAAATGAGGATTTGTTGGAAAAATGTATGGCAATCTTCGGGTCTGGTGTTTTTGTTTAGCACTGTTGAATGCAGCTGGTGGGGTATTTAGGTTTCTTAATAAATGTAAATAACTGAATATGTAGATTTATTCTGTTGCATTCAAGAAACCAACAAGGGGTGACATCCTGGAGGACCCTGTATTTACAGACAAGAATGGGTCAGGGATGTTAAGGTCAGGAGCAGGTTTGGTTGCAGTGGCCATTGAGGTAGTGAAATTCAGGATCCTGAGGAACAGCAGTGAGGAAATCAAGTGAGATGGCAAACCTGGATTTCAGAGGAGCAGACTTGGGCCTTTTCAGGGTCTGCTTCACAGGTGGTAGATCTTGCTGTTGCTACACTGGCTGTTAGTCTCATTAATCTTAGTTTCAAACCTTCCTTCAATGAGGATCACCTACTTGCTTTAACGTTGATAGACTGTCACATATAGTTCATAAAATAGTAAATAAGCAAAGTGAGCCGTATTTTCAGCCAGATAAGTTAGCTTGAATGTTTTTAAACTTCACCACAATCGTTCCCAATGAAATAAAGAAGGGTATTATCTAATGCCATGTAAAGAAGAAAACGCCACTTTTCTTTTCTTTTGTTAAGGTGTGTTCCAATCAGGTTATGAGGCTCATTTCCAAAGTAAAAATACAAATGGTTCTAAATATATTTATGACTTCATTATGACATCATAAAAGCCAAAGTATATAATTTTACCATTTTAACATTTAAATTGTGACTCTGAAAAGGAAACTCTGGCTTTCAAGGGTTTAGGCCTGGGAAGAATGCAGATCTTTTTTTACTTATTCCAGCTGCCCGCATAATACCAAAATAAGAGCAAATTTATGCAAAATACAGTGTACAAATCAACATACATTAAAATTCTAGTTGTTTTTCCACTAGTCTGGTATTTTTGCCAGCGAGAAGAGAAGAATGTAGCTAATGTGTCTCACATCAGTTGGATGTATTAATATTCTGCTTTCAGAAACACAAAAGTAATCAGGCAGTGCTGATGGCTGAGCTGCAGGTGTCTGAGTGCTGCAGACTGTAATGGTCCTGGGCGTGTTTTCAACTAGCCAGCTTAGGTGCCATTTGCATGGAATTCCAAAGGGCAAACAGCTTTAGTTTTGTTATTCCTTCTATGGCAAATCTGGGAATTCCTCCAATGCACTGTCACTTAAAATAAGTCTGCTTCCCATTTGATCTAGTTGATCTATACTGAGAGCATAACCCAAGACATGAATACCCAAGTCGGCTCAGAAGCTGTTTTGTAGCACCTTTTAGAAGCTATACCCTGAGTATGCCAAATGTATGCAACATCCCATAGACCCTGTAGATGCAGTAATTTGAATTAGGCAGATTTATTGCATTCAAATCTTAAATTGCGTTTTAATGCACGCTTAAAGCATTATGACAGTGTAAACAATTATTGAGAAAACAGCATATTGATTTATTTAACTCCTAGGAGTTGTATTTGCTCTCATATACTTCTATTCTGAAGCTAATGAAGAATGAAATCTGTATGTAGTTGTTCTAGTGTTGCAGCCAAAGCCTGAAACATATTAAGTGAGACAACCTTGTGTTTCCTTCTTCTGCTTTATGGAATGTCACGTTTATGAATGTGGTGCCAAATAATACATTTGGCTTCTTTCTTGAGAGACAAATAGAATCATTCTGTGATTCTAGGCACTCTCATCCTGTTCTAAGAGTTGTCCTGGTGGATTTTTGCTGGTGTTAAGGTAGGCAGCTTGAGTCTCTTTGAACTTTCTTATCTATCATTTCTATTGCTTTTAGCAATAGTAATTCATAAGTCCTCCCTTTGTAGGCTGGAGCCTTCGGGGAGAACAAGCTTCTGCTGTCATCTGCAGCCGAGGAGCTGGTGAATCTCAGTGGAGAGCAGGGACAAGGGATGCCTGAGGCACTCACATCTTGTCTTTCATACAGTACCCAGGGTACATACCCTGGGCTTCCTTAGATATGAACTATATACTAGCCTGTATGTGCATGGTCTTTATGTTGTATATACATTGTTATGCACATATGTATAGTCTTAATATGCTTTCAGTTATCACAAAGATCAAAGGAAGTCTGCATATGCTTCCTAAATACCATTAAAATACTATGTTGGTATTAACAGCTGATTTTTGGAATTATAATCTCAAGAATAAGATTTTGTATCTTAGAAGTCTAAGAAGTAATTTGATTTTCTACTCCTGATGAACTACAGTTCATACAGCACTGCTCACGCCCCATTAACCTCAAAACAATATATTTTTAGAGCATATACAACCTTATACAGATTCCAAAAGGAAAAAAGCAAAGAAAGATTTTACTTTGGCATGTGTCATTGGTATGAACATTTACATTTGAAGCTGCTTCTTTCTTTGACTTCCTTAAACAATAAATTATTCCTTCTGTGGCAGGTTGATGAAATAATATAATTGAACTTTCTAAAGGGCTTTCTACCTCCTCAGGTAGTCAGCTTTTGTATGGAGCACCAGCCTAGGGTGACTTTGATGTACTCAATAGCTAATAAAGCCATCTACCTCTCTTTATCGTTTTTATTGCTATTAGAAAAGCATAAAAAGTACTTGCATAACGTGGCATTAAATATTCAGTAATATCACAGGAAACTGACCTTTTCCTGATTATAATTTCTATATATAGTTCTAAAAATGACCAAAGTGAATTTCTGTCTTTCAGCAGATATGGGTGGGAGAAACTTGTTTAATACACGTGGGTTTGGGCTTTTACACTTCTATGGCAAAGGGTTATATCTTCATATTCTTACAGTCATTTCTGTAAATATAAACTCAACAGTACTTGTATGTGTTGAGTGAAGGGAGATTTTTAAGGGCATTCATGTGTTTGTCTTGGTCTTACAGCAGTTTCAGTAGTTTAAATAGGAAATGCAGGTGTCCCATTGAAGTATATTAGTGTTAGGTTGAGCTTTGTTAGCCGGTATCCTCAGACATCACTGTGACAGAACCTTGGCAGAATCTGACTCTTAAATAACTTTGTTAAAATGACAGTTTCTGGAGATTCTTTGAGTTATGGTTCTCAGATTGCTAAAGGCCACAGTTCATGTGGCCCAGATGTGGTCACCATTTACCTGCAGTTTGTGAAGAAGTAACTCCAGGTTTCCTTTCACAGGTCTATGTGACATCTGCCCTTGTTTGTAGTGGACGTATTTCCATGTACTGCCTTCAAGAAGAAAAGTTAATTCCTTTGTTATTGTGATGAAAAGGGAGGCACTAAACTAACTGTACATATAGTTTATGTTTTACATAAGCTCTTACAGTCCTTTAACCTTCGCATTTCCTCTGTGTGAATAACAGCTAGAAGGAGGTGAGATAAATCCTTTGCTAATAAACTTCCATCTAGCAGCAGTGAGGAGCTGGGGGGATTTTGTGCTCACAATTTCTGAGAAGCAGCAGATCTTGCTAGTCCCACACACTTCTGTTGCTGCAAGATTCAAGAACTCTGATGTCTTCAGGCATTCTCACCTCCAGTCCCCCCATTCCCAGTTCCTGCATTTAGTGGAATAGTCAGAGATGGAGTCCTGATGCCTGTGCCTGGGATCTTCAGAGGATTCCACCAGCAAATAGATACGTCATGATGGAGATTTTCGGAGACGTGTGTTGGCCTTGTTTAGGCTGATTTTCACAAGTGAAGCTTCAGCTTGAGCCCCTGTTTTAGAAACCTTTTAAATAACTGCAGATAGTGCCATGGGCCAGATTCCTATTAAAATGGTGTCCCTTCATTACCTCTGATTAATAAGGATTCTGTTTCAGTATAAGGCTTCAAAATGAGATGCCTATTCCCAGACAGCTGAAAACTTCCACTTTGCAAAGTGAGCACCTTGACTGATGATCAGAGGGCTGAGAGCTGGGCTTGTTCAGCCTGGAGAAGAGAAGGCTCTGGGGAGACCTTATAAAAGCTTTCCAGTACCCAAAAAGGGGCTGCAGAAAACCTGGAGAGGGGCTTTGGACAAGGGTCTGTAGGGCCAGGCCAAGGGGAATGGCTTTAACTGCCAGAGGGGAGATAAGATGAGCTCTGGGGCAGAAGCTCTTCCCTGTGAGGGTGCTGAGCGCTGGCACAGGGTGCCCAGAGAAGCTGTGGCT
>JANRGW010027625.1:0-42494 GCA_024733675.1 Psilopsiagon aymara | reverse complement strand
GCGGTGTTCAAGGCCAGGTTGGACATAGCCTTGGGTGATATGGTTTAGTGGGAGGTGTCCCTGCCCATGGCAGGGGGAGTTGGACCTAGATGATCTTAAGGTCCTTTCCAGCCCTAACTATTCTATGATTCTATAACTGTATTCAAATACTTCCTGTTTTTTTACTTTACTGCTGTCTCTTGTTCTACTACAGAGCACCACAACTGGATTTCATGTTGATTCTAAGGATTTAATTTCCTTTCTTTTTAGTTAGCATCTTTTACCTCGAGAGTTTTTACATTCTCCAGTCTAATAGTGGTTCTTTAAACTAACTATTGGTTCCTCAGTACTGAATTTAAGTTTTACAGCAGCCATGACTTTAACTCTAAAGTCTTGCTCTGATAAAAGACTTCAGAGTTTCTTACCTGCATCCCTCGATGTGACTTAAGTCAAAAATTGCCATTCCATTTGCATGCTCTAGAACTGAATGTTTCAAAAAGGCAGTCATTCAGGGTGATAAGACATCACTTTCCTTGTGTTTTATCCACTGTGACATTGGACCAGCTGAAGGTAGTTGAAGTCGCCCATTATTACTACCTCATTAGGCTCAGTTGATTATTTGTTTGATCTCCCCCAACGATTTGGACACAATATCCGTTTCCTGATCAGAAGTCCTAATACTGCTCCCCCAGCTCCATGACCTAATCAGTTCTTCCTGCTCAGTTTATAGCCACATATTAAACTCTCCTATTGATTTTTGCCATTTCAACATTCTTCAGTAATGGCTACTATGTCAAGATCCTCCTTCTTCGCCAAGAATGTCAAGTCATCTATTTTTTCTCTTACATGTCTCATGTTGGTATACAGATACATATAGGTTTTGTATGCCTTTGGGGAACAAGGGAGTTGGCCACATCATTTTTTATTTTACTCTTAAGTTTGACACTGTATTAGCTTTCCAGAATTTCTCAGTTATCCTTCCTTCAGTTTTGCTGTACATTTCATTCTTGTCCCTTACACCTTTTGTATGACTGACGTCATTAGCAGATGTCTTTAGAAGGTATGACCCTCATGTATCAGCTTTTCCTCAACTCCTGTATGAGTAACCACACTCATTAATTTCCTATACCAGCAATATATTTTTACTATGGCTTTGGACAACCCCTTCCACAGAGGTTCTTCCTCCTGTGAAGCTCTGTGTTAGCATCCCAACGGAAATCCTACTTCTTGTCATCCATTAACTGAAATACCAAAGAGCTTAAATTATGCACCTGCATATTAGACCAAAAGTGAGCATAAAAACGGTCAAACTTCACCAGGTTTCCTGGATAAGTTTCAGGATTCTTTTAGTGATTCACAGTACTGGCACAGAATATATCCACCATAGTGAGCTCCTCTCAGGCATCCTATGATATTCTCTTATTCAAGTTCTAGCCTCACCCTCTTCCTCCCTGGGTGTCTACTCAGCAAACTATTTCTGTGGCCAACACGAACGAAGCAATTAATGTTTTTATTAATTCACTTCCTAAATCATCTTACAAATTCATTAATGAAAGATACGATGCTGATATTCAGAGTAGCTCTCATGCTGATCTTTTACTTCCTTTAGCATCTACTGCTACAGAGTAAAAATGAAAAAGTCTCTGCTGCTAAATCAGCCACAGTATAATGGACAAAAGACATTAACTACTCCAAAATATATTAAACAATGAAAATAATTTGTGACAGAGCAGAAACACCTTTGCCATTGTCTAATCCTCAAACACATACTAACTCTTGAGAAAAAGTTCTAAATTCAATTTATACCTCACAGTCTAGGTAAATATGAGACAGCTGCTAAATACGTCTATATAAATCTCAAATGTTTTCATCAGATGTATTGGAAAATAATGAGAGTAAAAGAAGGTACTTTTATTCTAATAGCAGAACATAGTCTACTGAAGGATCAGTTTTTTAACTCTTGTGGAGAAGCAAGTATTTCAGAGGAGTTTATTAGCATATAGCATAATTAACTTTTATAACAAATAGCAAGGAAATGAGGAGAACAAATATTATAACTCAGGCCAAAACATACAAAAAATGCAAGCACACAACTTTGTAACAATTAATTAGCTGCACAAATTCGCAGATTCTCAAAGTTGCAGACCTGACCCTGACTTCAGGGGGCCCTCTTCGTGCTCAAAAATCAGGCCCCCTTCTTCAGGTGCCCAAGTGTAGATCCCTGACCACACCCTGCATCACTAATCTGGCAACGTGGCAGAGTAGAAACTCTGTCCTTACTGGTTAAAAAATACATATACTTTTCAGATGTGTTTTTTCCCCAAGAACTGAAATGTGATTGCAAAACCACATTTTTGGTGGGTTTGAATGTGTAAATCCTACATTCACAGAAGTATTTAGGGAGAGATGGTTGGCTGTACTGCTATTTGGATACGAGACCTGGCCCTTCCTGGTCTGAATTCAAAGCACTGGCTCTGGGATCAAAGAGTCTGTCTCCAGCTGGAGCATACCTTTCATGTACATCACTGATAACTCCACACTGATCACCTGGAAGATGCTACAGAAACAGATTGCTTTTATTACTGCAGCAGGCTGAAATACTGACTGGCTTCACTTCTTTCAGCCAGAATTGCCAGTAATTTACTGTCAGTAATGGTGTTATAAATCACTGGGTTTTGATAATGTTTTTCTGACTTCACATTATTACAAACTCAGCATTTAAATATTACATCTGAAGTTCTTTGATCAAAAAGCATGGACAAACCTAATAACAAATATTTTTTTAAAATTCAAGAAAATGAAATGAAGAGAAAGCAAAAATGAAGAGAAGTGGTTTGGATTGTACATGAGTTACATTATTTTGGTGTCAAGAATGCCTCCTGAAAAACTTTCATTTTATTTTACATCATTGTGACTTCTCTCTCAGATGGCAAAATAAGTTTCCAGATGTTTTCTTTTGTGGAAACCTGCAAATGAATGTGTTTCCTACACCAGTAATAAGCCAGGACCACCATGCCTTAAAGCACTATGTACCACAAGTGGGAGACTGTTGGGGAGAAAACACTGAGAACCTTTCCACTGCCAGTGTTTTCATCACAATTCTGTAAACATCTCATATGTTCATTATATTCAGGGATCATATCCAGACTTGCTTACAGAGCTGGTGATGATGACGAGAAAATTCTGATGGTTTCCCTGGAGCTTTGTATGACTGAGATTTTTCATAAATACCTTTTTGCCATGAGGTATAGGAATAAGTCACACACGGTTGGAACTCTGGACTGCAAACTGCACTGAGGTGTTTCTCCAACACCTAACAGAACTGTTATTTCAAAATATATGGTCTCTAACAACACTGAATAGTAAGAACACCTTCAATAGTTCTGTTATAGAAATCACGTGTTTCCTCACAGAGGCAGGCATGTTACGGCAAGAATATATTTATAGAACAAAAAGAAATCTCAATAGTTAGGAAGCCTCAAATAGTCACAAAATTACTGCTGGTCTAATAGTAAGCAAAGGAATCATTAACAACAGCATTGTATCATCATGCTAATATATCACTTTGTTTCTGACGGTCCTTGAGGACCTCACCTGCTTCTCCCAGTACAAAGAACGCAGTCAGTATAGGTCTTCCAATCTTACATGCCACGCTGAGTTCCCAAGAGCCTTCTTTTAAATACTTCATCCATCTTTCACCTGCCGTGTAAGTGCCGTGGTTTATTTATACATCATGCATTGTTTTGTTAGAGGTAGTCTGTCAGCTCAGAGTACTCAGCTCTTCCAGGGACTGCAAAACTTGCTCATCCTTACAGGAATGTCACTTAACATTGGCACCTGCTTAGTACTGTAAAGTGCATCCAGACGGGAGCATCTCCCTGCAGACCCTCAGCCTGCTGCAGGCAGAGATTCACTACACAGCTCCTCATAAGTAGTTTATTCCTGCATACTCTTGCACTGACCTTCCTAACTCTTTAGGAAAGGAACAATGACTGTAGTTTGAACTATGGCATTTTGACTTAAGCCAAAGGAGTGCAGTGGAGAAACACTGTCAGCCTACGCTGCTAAACAGTATAGATGCTGTTAGGCTTGAGGGTTGGGGTTTCCTTCCTCAGTGCTTTATGTCCTGGCAGTGAAAGGAACTTTAATCAAGACAGGCTGGCACATGAAGATCCTTCCTGTTTTATGGTCTGCCCCATTAATACTTGCCTTTGTAGCAAAAGCATCTAAGATAGAGAACTCCTAACTGTGCACAGACCAAGGACTTGGGATTCAAGAATGCTACTTGCCAGACTTGTACAGGGAAGCATACTTAGGTGGAAAATTAGTTCTCACTTGGTATGGTATCCGTATCTTCCACTCCTCTCTAGCAAATCGGTACTTAACTATTATTATCCACTTTTCCATTATTAACATTTAATTTCATGAGTTTTATTACCTAATCATAAAACTTCTCTCCAAGTTGAAGAAAAAAGCAACTAAAGCCAGGCACTGTATTTCAGAGCTATGAGTGTACACATGAAAGAGGTGATTTCATTTCAGAAACTATCCTCACTTAAAGAAAAGGACATAGTTTTGAAAATGCTACATTTCACAGTCAATAATGTACATTAGATGCTCTGTGGGAATTCAATGGAAAAAGCAATTAGTATTTGAATATGTATATAACTGTGAGCAAAACTGATACAGGTTTTTAAATACAATGCTCCCTGTGAACATCGCAATGCTTCCAGTCTTCTCTTGCTTTAACACTCCCGTGCCATTAACCTTAACAATGAAAATACAGGACCTAAATTTATGAAACATAACAGAAATATTGCAGTTTTGAATGCTAATGCACAGACTTAACAATAGCCTGCAGTAATGTCACTGGCTATTATACTATACATTTTAATGATATTCCCATAATGAAATCTCATTCAGCTGGAAAATATACATCAATTGCTTAATAGAAACGAATCTTAGGAAAGCACTATTCATTTCCTTAAGCACAGAAATGATAAAAAACTAGGAAGTTTGAACTATGCTCCTAAAACCACAGAGAACCTGATGAAACATTAAGTTTGCATTCCTGCACTGATTTTCCACATCCTATTCCCATTCGTGGTCAGACCTGGAGTACAAGAAGCCTGAACTTGGTTTTGCCCTGTCAGGACACCCCAGAAAGCAGGTACCAGGGCTAAATCTCAACAAATGGCAGCACCATCAATTTCAAATGTGGAATTACCATGAACATTATCCTTGAAAACTTACATTCAGGCAACTACATGCTGAATATAAGCCCATCAAGTCCCTTCTGACATGCTTTCTTCCTCTCTGCTCCCAGCACAAACTCCAGGAATCTGGAGAGTTCACAGTGTCAACCCAGAGACAGAAGCTTACATGCTCTCCTGAGAAACAGTTTCATTCCTTTCACAGATCAGACAACTAGAGCACATAGTTGTTGAAACAAGTTGACTAAGGACTGATTTCTTTGCTCAAAAACTTGCACAAGTTTACCTAAAGGCATGAAACAGTTCACCCGGGTAACAAAGTATCTTCAAACATTCTGATCTATTTCAAAAGTTATATCCAACTATAACTCCTCAACCTTGGGTTGAGGGTTTCTTGTACCTCAACACCAGTACCTGTTGTGCAATATCACATAAGTTAATACTAGGATTTGATAGCATTAGAAGCGGAACTGACAGTAATCTCTCATGATGGAAGAGTGTATTTCCCAAACATTTAAATCTAAGCAGATGTTCAATGTAACGTAATTGGAACTGCAATTTGTACATGTCTACATACGGAACCATTTCAAGGCCTTCACAGCACCATCAGTTTGCCACACTTCACTGTATCTGAGCTTATCTGAAGCAGGTTGCAAAGCATTAACGTTTGCCAGAAGAAATACCTTGTGTCAAGCCATGAGCACTACTCTGAATATTCACTTGGTATAAGACCTTTCATTCTAACTAGTGCAGTTTAAGCAATTAGAATCAAACAATACCAAATGTACAGAGGTGATATCTAATAAGGTAAAATAAGAAATATGTTTTAATAAAGGGATTGTTTTAGCCTTGCAGCTCTTTCGCAAGACTAGATCCAACCTGGGATAAATTCAATTACAACAGAAATACATCAATATTGCATGGTTTGGGCCTTCTGATTTAAATGCTACTAGCTTATTATACTGCATGTACTTCCTAAAAATGACAAATCTATCTAATTGACTGCAGTCGTGTAAAAGGATTCTCCTTCTAGAATTACTTTCGCACAATGTATCTCTTGAACTCTTTAGTATTCCATGCAGACCAGAAGTAGTTTGTGTGCATAACCTCACTTGTACATATCATACCACGTATTGGTTATACTGTCTAGATTAAAAAAGGATCATTATAGAACGCTGTAGAATAGAACTGAATAAGATTTGGCTGGTGAATGAAACCAGTCAATTACTATCATCATGTGGCTATATTTTCTCTTATCCAATTGATCACCTGCTATTCAAGACATCAGTTGGCAGAGTTTAACATTAAAAAATTAAAAAGTTAAGATAAATAAAAACCCCTATGATCTCCACACACTTTACTTCAAATTTACATATGAAGAAATGGTTTTATGGAACAGCTAAGAAGTTGCGCATTTGTGCTCATCTGTTCCTTAGTCTCCTGAAGGTATTAGTTGCCAGTATGTGAGCAAAAGCTGGTTTTCAAAAGATGACTACTGTTCACTGCACTCAGCCCATCCTTCAACTACAATAAACCAGAAATTATCAAAACACAGTTGCCACATAAAATTCATTTACAGTTACTACTTATACCGACTGCAATGGCATATGCGACCCTGTGAGATAGTAAAGACAAAGAAAGGATTTCTCATTGAACAATGAACTCACATTGTGGGATTTCTTGCTCTGCCATGGAGTGATTTTAGAAACTAACCTTATGATCCGCATTCACCTCAACTACCATTACACACTTGACTGACAATCACAGGATGGTAGACAAATTACCCTCATTACAGGCAACAGAAATGCACTTCAAGAGGGTGATTATGATTCTGATATTTGACTAATGATTATCATTACTATGATTATGACGTTACTCCATTAACCATGGAGTAATCTTACAATAAGAATGTAACTATCTCAAAAATCTCAAATACTTAGTTTCACCTGAGATGTGTTCAGGACTGTGTACATCCATTCCTCATCTGTAAAATATGGGAAATAACATTTCCACAATTTTTCAGGAAAATAAGAGGCACATGGGACACTGAAGGATACACAAAGGATGTGGCGTTGGGCTCATTTCAGATCAGTGGACATAAGTCATCTGCCTTCTGATTCACAGCAGCAGAAGCAAGACAGGCTGCCAAAATGAATTTGCACTATATAATAAAATCCTCAGTATTGCTGAAATTCACTGTCACTGCTCCTATATATCCATTGATACAGATGTTTCTTATCAGTTCTTTCCTTTTTATATATAACGAAACATTCAAAGCCTTTGAGTCAATATTCTGGGGTTGAAGGAAAAAGCAGTAAATGCATTCAGAAAAGGTGACCTGAATAAGTGTAAGTGCATGAGGTGTAAAAGGACAACTCAGATGTGTGTATAATCCAGGTTTCTTTTTTGGTATTGAGAGATGCTCTCTCTTTAGTCACGGCTTTTTGCTTACAGGCAATTGACAGTTAGGGCCCTCCTGCATTCTCTCTTAATCCATCAACACATACTTGAAAACAAAAGAGGTACTCCATCTCCAGAACAAATTTGGAGTTTTTTCAAGTAGGACTCATGGAGACAGCTTACTTGTCTTAAATAAACACATCACTCAAGAAGACAGCATCAAAGACAGCAGAGCTGTCATAAGTCTGATGGTTGATTTTTGTTATCAGTACTGTTGCTCAGCTACTTAAGGCAACAAAATCTGTGCTGAACCCCATGAAGGTAAACCATGCTAAGCTGGGACAATCTTCAAATGTAAGGAACATGGTACCCTCCCTCCCCAAAACATGATAAAAAAGTTCCACATATGTAGCTGAAACCCAAATGTAGATACAAGATATTTAGCTTATATATACCTTGTATTTGATTACTAACTTGTAAGTGCCTCATTTTGATTGCAGTTTATTATGGGAGAAAAGCAAATGAGGTAGGAATCCAATCTGCTCTGAGGTAGCTCCACAATGTGAACCGAAGGAAGGTAAATGGAGATTTGCTTCAAAAGCTCTAAAATGCTAAAGTAAATGCACCTGCAGTTGCTTAAAGATTCACTGTAATTAAGTAGCAATAATTTTACAATGCTAAATATGTCACTGGAGACCTGGTCAAGAAGATATGCAATGTAACCTGGGGCTGTATGATGATCAGCAAGCAACACAACATACCCTGCTTCCACTGACACAAACAGGAGTAAGAGCAAAACACAAAACCTCCTGGGGTAGTGCTATTCAGTCAGGTTTTGCATTTTAGCCTAATAACAAGGAATCCCAGATAGATATCCATAGCTGTCTCTTGAAAACTGGAGTAGTAAATACATTTTGGTCATTATCATTCAGTTATTTAGGTATAAATTCTAAGTCACAGACTAAAGACATCTTTCAAGCATGCAGAATGTTTTTCTTTCTACTGCTAGCCTAGTGATGTTTGACTAATGTGATTTTATCACTGAAGCCAGCTGCCGGAATCTTTCTCCTGAAGTACTCATGCTTCTCTGTTTGCAAACGCTGTCAGCGTTTGAAACTGATATTAAGTTCAAAACAATTAATTGTTCAAATTCCAATTGAAATAGCATGCTTTAAAACATGTTAGTACTTTAAAACCAGCGATTTCTTTTAGAAAACACAGGAACCCCTCAAGAACCTCATCTTAATCCAGATCTTCTCAGAGCAAATTTCTAGGAGGAAACAATCTAAAGGCAAAAAACCCTCTTCTTTCCATACTAGCAGAAGTGGTATAGTTTTATTTTTCAGATTCAGGAAACAGTATTGACTTTGACGGATTATGATCTAGAAAAAAAAAATAATCTTATTATTTTAAAATTCATTGTTTATATAGAAAACCACACAATAGTTCATCAACCTCATATTACTGTGCAGTACTGAGATGTCTTTAGAACTGTTTTTCTGCATTTGCTAAATAATGCCAAAATTAAATGAATTTGAGAACATGAAAACCATATGTTAAAATTTGACAGTTGTGATCAAATGACAACAGAGATCTGTTAGTTCTGCCTTTAACTTTGTAAATATGTGTTAAAAATGCTTCCCAAAATCATCACAAGGATTAACAAAACACTCTAACACATGCAAAGATGCAAGTCTAAAACTCAGCAATTAAAATTACTATTAATAGTGCTATCAAGGAAGAAAAAGAACACAAATAGAGGACTTCAACTACATCTCAAAAATTCAGTAGCATAATTCATATTTATTGATTAAAGAATGAGTTTCAATCAAGAAACTAAACCAAGTTTTCTATCCCTATTAGCTTTAATTTCCATTTACTGAGACACTGAAATGGAGGTTTCAGAACTTGATCTTCTAGTTTTAACATTTCTCTTAATCTCTGAATATCACCAGAAAATCCTAAATACTTCACAATCCTATCTTCTACTACTTTGCACTGATATCTCAGAGTAGTTTTACTTGTTCATGATGGAAGAATCTTCCACTTAATGGTCACTATAGATCTGACAGCAGATACAGCATTTGGGGCAGAGTCCTCATGGCATAAAGGCCACAGCTAGACTCTTTAGTGGAGCCACAGACTGAGTTTAAACTCTGGTCATAGTGAAAGACAAACATGGAGCTGTTTTCTCATCAAGATGCGTTCCCAATCACAGCAGAAGAGATTAACTTCATCACATTTAAATATACTTGTCAACTAATGGGTTCTAGCAGACATACAATTATTTCTGGAATGCTCTTTGAAATTACTTGAGGCTTCTCTCTTATACCTTTCATTGTTTTTACATGTATGCAGAATTTCAGAAATGCAGTTTTATGTACAGTATATTTTAAAGGTGCATTTAAGCCTTGAAAAAGGATTAGGAGAGCCATCATTCTGAGAAAAAATAATTGCTGTTCCCTCAGCAATCTGAGGAATCAAGAAAAAGCCTGTGCTGTTCTGCAGCATGGAAATTATGAGGCTGACTACCAGTGGTGGCACTCTCTGAGGGACAGGACGAGGATCTAAAGGAAGGGCAGGCATCCCCATGACTCCAGCTTGCTAATACCTGCCGGTAGTTAGCTTAATACATTAGCATGACAAGGTCATGAAGGAAGTTTATGGTTGTTCGAGAAATGTTTTCCTTTTAGAGAAGAAGTCCCCAATGACATAAATCAGGAGGTAAAAGAAACAAAATTGAAATTATTTGGATAATATGCAATGAATACATTCTTTCTAAAAGTGGTGGCATTCAAGTGCTCTATAAGAGAAAGCCCCAATTCAAGACTTCTCTTCTTGCCCTAGGTCAATTTAACTAAAATGAATACTTAGCAAATCACACTGCTTCTCTACTTAAGCTAATTTCACTATGAAGAAAGAAAATCCTAATACAATTTTTGAAGCTCCATGAATACAGAATGTACATACATGCTTTTTAACACTTTCCATTGCCATACACACACCAATTTGCCTATAATTCAGCTTGTTTAGGAGGACAGTACTTGTGCTAATGTGGCCTTATTAATAAGAGCCAGAGACAAGTGCTATTTTAATTCTATAAATTCTTGCAAAGGTCTTTAAAGCACTGAGAAGAGGTTTGAATGGAGGACTAGAAAAGAAGTGAAAAATGAAGCAGGCACATGGTTTTCATTTGGGGGGAGGGAGTCTGTTATGAAATTTACTTGACTGCTGCAGGCAATATTAGAGGATTAAATGGAAACTGGCTGAACCTTAGCTTCCAGTTTATAAAGAGCATTCACTCTATAAAGTTTCCTTATAGCACCTTTTTACATAATGAGCTTTAACTAAATTCTGTCAGCACGGAAAGTGGTTCATATGGTTTAAGATGTGTGTTACTTCAGGAATTCAGAAGCCTTCCAAAGGCAGAGAAGCAGCTTTAAAGGAGGGGTTGGGTCTTGAAGCAGTAGAAGATGCTGTATCTTCCCCATGTCTCATGCTTTCAACTACAGACTTGAACAAATCTAAGGCAGGATACTGATCTTGTTAGCTGCAATTATCTTTTACCTGATTATTCATAAGCTATTGTACATAACCCTCAGTCCCTTCAAAAGTGTGAATCTTCCTGATAATACTATAACTGGCAAGGAAAGTAGTAAGAACAAATACATAACTTGATGACCTTTATATTTAATTTTCTTACTCTTCAAATTAGTTTTATTTCTATTTTAGGCTCGGAACGTTTTTATCTATAACGTTTTTATCCGAAATCTATGTGACTCACAAAGGCTGCCTTCTTTCCTCTTTTTCAACCTTTGAGAATTTCTAGCAGGCTCAATCTTGCATAAGTACCACTATATGTTATGAAGAAAAAAAACACAAGTACATCCGGCATCAAGATTCATTCCTCTCGCCACCTAAATTATTCTAAATAATGGGCTTTCAGCAACCTGCTCTAGTGGAAGGTATCCCTGCTCATGGCAGGGGGGTGGAATATGGAGATCTCTAAAGTCCCTTCCAACCCAAACTATTCTGTGACTATGATATTTTCTACAGTTCTGCATATAGAAATACTGGAATATGTTGTTTAAGGCATTGTGCAGCAACAAAAATTCTGTTGCCTTCTAAGTAAACATAAAAGCTCAAGACACTTAATCACTCAAATACCTCTAAGCATGTAAGTAGCTTTATCAGTGCCAAATTTTCCCAGGAACTCAAAGTGGTTATGCTATTCACATGTACATTTGGAACTGGGGTTGTATTTTCAGATGCAAATTTTAAAATCAGCAGAGTTAAAACTTATTCTTTCTAATCAGAAATTGTGGAAATCTTTATGTCTTCTAGAAGTAAAGGAGTCTTTTTAACAATGTTACCCTTCTGCAAATAGCTCCTTTTTCAAACCATAGTTCAAACCAAAAGGATAAAAAGAACAAGTTCTGGGGTCAAATGAAGTGCTCATTTCAATAGGAAACTGAGACGCTCATGTTCTGATGAAGTATAAATGAAATTGGTCTCAAAATATTACTTTAAGATGAAAGATCAAAAATGGTCTGAACTGTCCCACTCTAAGTGACTGCAAAGGAATACTGTGCTTATTTTTTCCTTTTTCAGATGAGCTGATCTGAAGATTTACCAATCACTTTAGGTTGAAAAATACCACCATCTGGCAAGTTCACTACCCATTTGAACTTTTCAAAGTAAAGTACTCTCCTTGTAAGCACTATTCAAATGAAAACACTGAAATACTTTGTAAAGACCATGTACTTAATGTCATTTGATTAACAAATCTACGAATGTAGGTAAGGAAGGAAGGCTATTATAAGGTAAAATATAGACAAACGTGTAACACTAAATCTGATTTAAACTTAATCAATACAGAAGTCAGTGAGGCAAAAATTAAAACTCTCTTTGGACAAAGGGATTGCAACACTGCAAACAGGTGATTGTGAAAATGGAATCAGCCAAAGAAAGTTACGACAACAAATGTATTCTTCTTTTGTTTGTTTGCAATTTTGCAGCCAGAATTATCTCCTTGAACTCCATCACACAATTAACAAAGTTGTTCACATACTAACTCAGCAAACGGGGGAAGAATCAATTTTACAAGTGTAATATAAAATCGATATTTATACTGTTTTCCGGTAGTAATCAGCACTGTCTGATGTGCAAGTTATTTGCTGAATGCCAAAGACACTCACGTCTGGCTAGCAGTTGTTGGCTGATTCTGCTGAAAGCTCTGTGTCAGAACAGGAATCTGTTTGTGGTAAAAGGGGTCGTGCAGGAAGGTAAGCAGCCTGCTTCCACATACTGCACTCATGATGCCTTTTCACAGCAACCACATTTTCCACTTTGGACCCCTGGTTTAAAAAGTCCTAAAACCTCCATTGAGGGTACACAGGAGGAAGAGGGTATATTCCCTACTCAAAGTCCCAGTTCCCAAAGTCATAAAGTAACCAAAATGTAAACATGATGAAAATCACTCTCATAGCTAAATTAATAATTGTTTTTTTTAAGCAAACTAATAACTGTACTTTGTGTTTCTTGCCCAAAGACCTCAACATTCTCTCCATTAGATAAACAAGCCTCAAGTAACCTAAGTACTACCTATTTCTATTGGGTTATGAAGAGACAGTGAAATGAAGGGATATGAAAGAACAAGATGCCATATGTGCTGCTTCTGAGAAACCCTGGGAAAGAGTGATGGCACTAGCTGAATCACAGCTGCCTCCTGCCAGCTGTTTAACAGGGTGGTAGGTCAGCATGCAGGATGGAAGAGCACAGCAAAAGGGAGCCTGACCTCTTCCCAGGTCAACTCCACCTACTGAGCATAAAAGGGAAGTACCAGTCACAAACTCACTAATCCTCTTCCCCCTTCCTCTGATGCCCAACCTGGAACACTGATAAAGGGAACACCAATATAATCATCCTGGTGAAGGAACTACTTTATGCCCTGCAAAAATGCCATTGGACTGTAGTATTGCAATTCAGCCCTCAACCCTGTGCCAGAGGCCACACAGGAACTGTAAGGCACAAGCTGAAAACAACCCCAGGTTTCCCAGTACAGAGATGCAACTCTTGATCATAAAACTATCCTTTCTTCTTCCTTAATCCTTTATTTTATTTTCAGTAACGTGATAGATTCTAAGCTACCTCATAGGTCCATTAGTGCTGCATGCCAGTCCCCTGCCCATCTGTGGCAGACTGCCCTGCAGTTCTGAAACCATTTCAGATGGCACTTTTTCAAGCCACGCTAATCAAGATGAAATATCTCTCAATTAATCATCCCTCTACAACCTGCATTCCAGTCCCACTCCATAATTGACAATTACTTGCCCATTCTTCCTCACAAAGCCTAGAGTAAATTGGATAATTTTAGCATTTGTTTTATTTTGACTGTTCCTAAATTTAACGTGGGAAACTCTTTGCACCCTCCCCCCCTTCCTGTTTTGGTGAAATTAGTTAGAACCAACGTCTTCACAATTAAATTTTCAACAACACATCGGGAAGGGCATTGCCTCAACTGTTTACTGATCTTCTTATTACAAAAAGCATGGCCTTATGTCTGGCCCTTTATCATACTTTCTTTCATGATTTTAAAATGTACTAAACAACGTAGTCAAAAGATGATATTTAAGATCAAAATTACATATTAAAGCCTCCTCTCCAAGATCTTCCAGATCAACATGCGGCAAAATATTTCCCTGTTCATATTAAACACACATGAGAACATTTGCACTTCTGATTAGGAATCAGCTCTTGACCTTCTAAACTTGTATTGTTCCCTGATGAATGCTCTGGTTCTAATTCTCCAGAAGGCCATGGCCTGCTGCATATCCAAGGTCAATTAAAATGAAGTCCTTAAAGCTTTTTCATATGAATTCTAACATGTTTTCTAAGAATTACAGGCTCAGATTTAACCCTGTGCTGTGTAAGATTTTTCCAACATGAGTGTCTGGTTATTCCTAGCAGCTGAGTGTGCTGCATTTTCTATCATTCATTCCCTGCATGAAACAACCCTTCTGGCTTATCACCTTCCCCTTCATCACCCTCTCTTGGAATCAGAAGAATGATAAGCAGTAGAAATCTGGTCAGCCATCAAGGCCATTTGCCCACTTAGGCCAGCCTACTTCTTACAGAGCTCTTCGGGCTGAAGTTTTCCAGACTCATTTCCACCTCCTCCGGTTTCATTCACAGGGTAATGGGTAATACTCAACAGCTCTTCTCTTGGTATCCAACCTGCATTTTCCCTTTCAAAACCGACTGCCACTCAGCCACAACTTGACTATCCCCCATCTCAATTGCTGCTTCTGCCCAATGAGTTTTGCTTCCTTTGTATGACCTCCCTACTCACACAAATGAAGCAGGAGAAAGTAAAACACAGAGAAGGCAAATAAAGTAAATTACGAAAAACAAAATACAAATAATGTACAAGAGAGCCTCTAGCTGGGTGACTTCAGATGATGTCAAGGGAGGGGGGAATAAAACCCCAACAGCCAGAATACAGACCAGAATCAGTGAACACGGCCAAGAGGGAACTGCCAGAACTGACGTCAATGACCCAGCTGGGAAATGCACAGGTGATTAGAAAGGAAAATAGTCAGAGGACTGTGGGAATGGGCTGTGATTATTGAAGAGAGGCAGCTGGAGCTCAGAGCTGCAGAAAGAGGGTATGTAAGGTAGAGCTAGCAGAGAGCAGTGAAGAGGAGATATCTGGGACAATTCTTGTCAAATAGCAGGGCTTTGTCATGGTAAAAAAATCACCTCTGAGTGCACATGCATGGAACAGGCAGTCCAGTGAAGCTCTGCTGGAAATGCTACCGACCCCATGTGACAAACTAGGGGACTGGAACAAAAGAGACTTCTGTTATCCTAGTGAGATTCAAAGGCAGAAACACTGATTATAACGTGCTCTTAGAATAACAATGAAGAACATGGAATGGTAATTATTACATGCAGCAGGATTAGGAAGGAGAGGCGAGATCTTTTACAACTTCAACTGATATAGCCAGAAAAAACAAGCAAGATCGCAAGCACTCAATACCTTTTTTAAATTTTATTTTAATTATTAGATCTCATAATTGGTTTATGAATATGTTAGTACAATGTTCTTTCCAGTGTTACATCTATTATTTAAAAGAAGGCTCCCAGCTTGATAGAAGCATTACCTGACTCATCCTCTTTGTACATTTCAGTTAAGATTGTGGCATCACTGACCACGAAGTGCCAAAGATTTCAGCAAGATTAAAAGTGAACCCACTAATCTGAGGCTTTTTTAAACTAAGTCTCCTATTTGAATATGAATTTTCCAGCTCACGTGAACATTTTTAAAACTCATCTTTAGAATTAAGCTTATCCTGGACTAAGTAATCATCCAGAAAAGTAGACAGAATAGCTTTTCACAAAGTGAAAGCATGAGAATAAAGAAGATAAGCAGGAACACTATGTATTTATCAGTGTATTTAATACTGTGTTTTACCTGTAGTGCACTTAATTACCAGGGATTTAATAAATTAGTACCTTAAGTACTAGGATTTATGAACATGTTTAATCTGTAAATTAATAACATGGAAGTAAGGAGAATCTTCCTGTCTGTCATACCACAAGTTTGTTACAAGTCAGGCTGGCAACAACACTCCTGATACTGAGGAATGTCTGTACATACTCAGGTGGGATGCAGGTGTTCAGCTAATAAAACAGAAATAGAAATTTGACAGTTAGGCAAAAAGTTACCAGATGTTTCAAAGGAATAATTAGGAGAAGAAAGGAGAGAGGTGCACTGATACTGGGAAAAAGAAAACCCCATCATCTTTGGTTGCCTGCTATTTTGAAAGTTTACACAGAGAGAATTCCTTTTTATGTTTTAAAACAAGCAAGACACTATTTGCAGCATATTGTATACAATTTCAGGGAAAAGAACATAGACAAAGCATCTAAAAATTACTGCAGGACCACAGCATTATAAGGCAAGTAATTTTAAAGATGTGCAATTCAGATGGAGGGAAGTTAATGGTTCAGTTCGAAATGTGCTGTGTGATGAACTGTTCAGCCTGGAGAAGAGAAGGCTGTGTGGAGACCTCAGAGCAGCCTTCCAGTATCTGAAGGGGGCCTATAGGGATGCTGGAGAGTTACTTTTCATCAGAACTTAGTGATAGAACAAGAGGTAATACAGGTTATAGCCATAAAGAAGAAGTTCTTGGCTGTGAGGGTGGCGATGCGCTGGAATAGGTTGCCCAAACGGTAAATGCTCCATCCCTGGCAGTGTCCAATGCCAGGATGCATGAAGCCTTGGCTGACATCATCTAGTGGGAGGTGTCCCTACCCACAGCATGGGGGTCAGAAATGAATGATCTTAAATTCCTTTCCAACTCAAACCATTCTATGATTCTATGGTTCCATACTTATTCATGAGATTCATATTACTCAGTAATGCAACGATACTGAAGCACTGAAGTTGAACTTAGTGGGTTTTTATTCCACTGGATTTCTGTATTTAACCTTTCAGCATAATTCAGCTGTCCCTGAAGAACTTATGCTAGAATTTCTCTAAAGTTGCATCAAATTCAATTCTGAAAGGTTAAAAGATAATATTATATAATACCATAGTTGTGGGTTTTTTTCCTTCAGTGACAACAAGCGGCTTTTATTTTGTTTGGCCTGGAGACACAGTCATATTTCATGCATGATCAAAACTGACTCAGGAAAATAAGTTATCTAAACAGTCAATAAAGTGTTCTTTGAAGGGAAAAAGCCACAGCTTTTAGCTCAGTAATTTCCCACTTCCCCCTTCTACAAAATAAAAACTTTGATAAAGTTCTGTTCAAGTTTTTATATCTTTAGTTCCTCAAACTATATAGAGAAAAAGATAGGTGGGAATTTTGACTTAAGTTATTAATAGGTAAGGGATGGATGTTACTTTTTCAGCTAAACTTCTTGCTTTTGAGAACCTGATTTCATTTGTTAAGTTAGGACCACTGCAATGTGAAAACAACACTGTTGGGAAACCAGAAAGTCTTTGTACACTGTGAGGGCTGCTGTTTATACCCTGGCACCAGGAACTAATTCTGCAGCTATCTACCTTCAGGCAAACCATACTCAAGCCTTCCCCAGCTAGATCCAAGAATGGGACTCAGTTTTTCAGTTCTAACATACTAAATTCAGAGCAGCTGCTGAGCTCCCAAATACACTACAAAGCAGGCTGAATAGTCTCACTCTGAGCCATTGAAGTTTCAAACACTGGTTCATTTACTTGATATAGAGGCTCTAACTAGGCCTTCAAGTGCGCTGTCACAATAAGGAAACTTGCCAAACATGAAGTTTCCCCAAATTTGCATAGCTACAAAGGCTGGTAAATACAACTTTGCAGTAAAATTTACTAACAATAACAAAAGAACAATAAAGGTATTGGGCCACAATAACTGTAAAAATAAACACTCAGCCTATAAACTCAACCTGTTTTTTCTTAATGATGACTATTTGAATTTCACTGAAACACATCACAAAGACCCTCCTGATGTTCTCAAGCACCAACACAGCACTTTTTTCCTTTCAGTGCCACTTTATATAGTGTCATTTATGAAACTTGTCAAGTTATTCCAATCAAACACACAACAACTCATTGTCACTTGACAGAGATTTCGCTAAAATTGGCATGTAACTTAGGCTAACAGGAACAAAGGTTTGAGCAAGGAACACATTGAGGAAAAAAAAAAGCCAAATACGAAGCATCTCATTTATGGGAATATAATGTTCAAGTGAGTAAAGAGGCAACACTCTCTTCTGCTTGTAGTTAGAGTTACCATGCACATCTTTTGAGCTTGCCCTAAGACAGGGTCCCTGATCTTGGAGAGGATATTAAAAGTCACAAGAAGAATGACATGTAGTTTGAAGATGTCCTAGTGCAGCTCTCAGCATGGGACAACCCATGTGCATTCAAATCATTGCCACAGGTGGGATCATACCATTTTCTCCCAACTGATTTTACTAGAAATTGTACCAGCTCAAGCAGAAAGCCTAATTTCATATCTACTGTTTCAGACCTCATGTGATCTTAAATTAGCAAGTATCTGCAAGAAGCTCATCAATAGTCACCCTCTAAAAAACAGGATTAAAAGAGTTATCAATAATTGACTACTTCTATGATTTGGCTAGTTCTGCTTTTCAAAGCAACTTAAAATAGTGACTAAGCAATGCAAAAAACTTCTGTAGAAGGACATCCTTCCTGGCTAAACTATTCCCAACTCATAGAGAATGGTAGCTCACATAGATAAGTCACTGAAGCCACTGAGAAAACCCTCGAAGTGACTATAGTAGAAAAAAATAACCTGCAGTATTAGCAAGCTTGTCCTCCTCTTTCCTTCCCTACCCCTGGTGATCACCTTGCACTTAAGCTACGGCCATCCTAAAGAAATGCCAAGTCACCCTCAAGAACACAGTACACAGTAGGTTTCTGAACATGTTGCCCAAATCTGTCCTGCCATTTCAATACGTATGTTATTTCATGGCATTGGTCTTCTCGATCAAGAATGTTTTCAGTAAACACCCAATAGAGTTTGCTACAAGCATTCTCTTTCTAATTAATTAGGACTACCGATATTTGGGCAAAGAAACCTCAAAGTTCTTATTTGAACACCACAGTCCATGTATTGATTCTTTAAATACCTGCTTCAAAACCAGAAAGCTCTGCCAGAAACAAGAATACCTTGCCAAGACCACACAGTATGTTCGTGCCTGTAAGACCTGCCAGCTTCATCAGCCTACTCCATTTAATGAGTGAAGTAGGGCCCAGTGGCAGGGCCACCTGCCTTGTACCGCTGGTTGGAATTAGAGCTAAGGGCTGTACATCTACAAGAGAATTATTTCTTTCATGTTTAAAAGCCTGGCTCATTAGACAAAGCCCTCATTTCAGGCTACTCATTGACAACCTTTGCAACCATTTGTTTCACAATATGGTTGGTCTCTTCTGTTCCTATTTTGTACTGTGTAGCAAATTTGCTTATTTTTTAATTAAAAGCCCTTACACAAGCCATCAGAAGGGAACACAGTCATTAACACAAACACAAACCATGATATCTGGCCTCTTGTGGGGCCCCTAATTGTGCTTCACTACTACTGCTCTGGGAATGAACACTGTCCCTTCCATAGGTATTATGAAGACCAGTAACATTAGATACAAGACCTTGGACATTTCTGAGCAAAAGGTGAACTCCTTCAAGTAACTTCTCCACAAAGCTGATGCTTTTTCATTGCTGAAGAGATTGCCTTACCTAAGATAAACTTCTTCCTTGATAATTTACCTTCACAGCAGTTAGGAAGCCTATTTCCTTTTTATTTGTCATTCATTACCATTTTGTTTTCAAGTCATATAGTTGCCTGCAGAGATTAAATACGAATTTTGGGTTTCAGAAATTGAAGCTTCAGGTCCAGTTGAAGAGGAAGCTCTCACCTTGCACAAATGATACAGAGAAAGAATGGGAGTGTAAGAAATTTTTCATTCAGCAGTGAACTAGCTGACTGTATTGGGAATATAAGGAGCCAGCTATTTATATGTTCCAGTGTGCGACTACATAAACCAAACTGAGGGATACTACCTATGCGGAAGTGAAGAAGTGTTAGGAAATAAAGTGAAGTACAGAAAAATTCAGACTGTAAAATCCACATTTACTTCAATAAGCATCCTCACAGGGGTTATTTAGGGAAAGTGAACTATTTGAATAACTGTTCTCTTAGGTTTTCTGCTGAGTTTGTCTTTAATAACTCTTAAATTGATACTGATGGATTTTAGCTGTATAATTCAAACCTTTGATAGGAACCTCTCTGACCCCATTTCTCATTTAGAGGAGAACTAACACCGGTACAAAACTGACATTGCCTGCTTTCTGGCTTTTAATAAGATTCTGCTTCCTTTATAGCCTAATTTCCAGGATGATTCAAGAGGTGAGAAGTGGCATTAGACCTGTATTGCATTAATATTAATATTAATATATACTGTTCTCTTCACCTCAAGTCAATGTGACACTAACAAGTGTAGCTCTATGTACTGCAAACTTTAAGAGATTAAGTCCAGCAGTCATGTGGGTTCAGACTGACCAGAACTGCAGCTCTAGAGACTCAATTTCTTTCCTTAGCACGGACTCTCTAAGTACAGTTGAAAGGAGTGGTTTCAGTGTTAAAGATCAGTGACATGGACAATTAAAGACTGTTAAAAGGTAGCAACCATCACAATCAAAATATTCCCATCTAAGACCTGCTTTGTCTTGCACTAGAGCCTGCTTCAGCTCAAGCTTTTATTGAACCTGTGCAAGCCATCTCAAAAACTTTGAGAGAACAAAGCACTGTTTAAGAGATTTAAAGATATACACCATGGTCTTCAAGGCACAGTTTTCCTTCTTGCCAAACCCCCCATATCCCATTCAGTTAGTGTAGCCCTCTCCCAAAGCCAGGCTTCACACTTGCCCAGGATCTTGTTTGGATGGACAGTTCATGGACATGCAAGATGCAGCCAAAAACCTTGCTGAGAATGCAGCTTTGAAGCCCATGACTGGAACCTGCAGCATCCAGCACCATACATAAAGGTAAAGACAAATTTATAACTTAGTCATAAAAGAAACAGAACAGAATCATCTTGCAAGAAATTTCTAATCCCATTAAATTACATGATAGCTCACAAGATGTTTCACTGTTAAAGGCATTCGTAACACTCTATCTTGGAAAAACTGCTAGCAACTAACAAACTCCTGGTTCAAGTGCCCACACTTAAAATACTGACAGCAATTTCACTTCTAGCTGCAGTCTTCACTGCATGGTGATTTCAAGGCAGCTTGCCTGTTCAGTCAGCTGCAGCGCAACTTTTCAAAGTTGATACCTTTGATTTATTCCTCTACCAGACATTTAATTAGGGTTCCATTGTGTTAGTAAACAGGTAAAGGTAACTTTCTGCAGTTATCTTCTCTATAACTCCTACCGTTAAAGCTGTATTAGCATTTTCATTGTCACCATTGTTTTTCAAATGAACACAATTTAATAGTAAACATTTGCCTTTGACACACAATGGTTTGGTCAAATAGCAGCATTAGTTGTTTTGCTTTTAAATCCACTTATTTTACATCTGCATCCACTTGACTTTTCAAAAGCAACTGAAGGGTAACCAAAAAGAAAATATGATGTTTTTAATCATCACACAGCACTTTGTTTTTCTCTAGTTTCGAACTGACGTACTTTACCTATTTCTACAGGCATATATTAAGGGCAGAGAACTTAAAAAACATCAAAAACCTTTACAACTGCCACAGAAAAAAAAAACTGCCATCAGTTCCCACTTGCCTGAAAGCAAAAACTCATGAGGTGAGATAGAACTGAAAAGATTAATAAAGCAAAGAAAACCAGTGAGAATAGCAACTGTTAGCATCATCATTTAATTCCAAGTCATTTTTGAATAAAAGCAATTGCATGGATCTAGTAGGCTATCATTTTCTTGACATTTTGTAACATTTATCACAGAAAAAGTGAGCATTTGCAGTTGTTAAATAAGAAAGGAGAAGAATCTTTTCTGTTACTTTTAAGTCAAGATTGAATCCCTGTTACATGCACTGTTCCCAAAGATAGAGGGTACTACACCAAACGCTTTGTTCCTCATCCATCATACATGAGTGTGATGATACTCCATGGTAAAATTGAAAAGCTCCATGTAACTCACATTTCTAACTTTAGATAAACTATGGAGATAGCCAGAGGTATGCAGCCAAGGGAATAATTGCTTTACAAACAGTTATCTCCAAATGGTATAATTTCTTTTCATTCTACTAAAACCTGAATGACAGTTTTATCATATTGTGCGTGTTTTTAAACCCACATTATGCATTCAAGTTCTGTATGCAACAATTGGCAACGAATTATTTATATTGCTCAGTGATAGACGCTTCTGTTTTCAATAGAGGGAAAACAGTTTCTCTCCTGCCCTTAGTTCTCTCCTCTTCTTAGGGGACAGAGCTTTCCTATGGCTGTGTATGCCAGAAACTTGCTGGGGAAAAGGTTTCATTTTCTTCAAAATACAATGTTATAGTAGGGAGACCTTAAGGTATGAATACATTTTTAGTACCCAATTAAATAGGAAAGTTTCTAAGGCATCATTTTGGTGATTGGAGGAATTCTAAACGGACAAGCCAAAACTCATTTATCCATTAAGTTTCATGAAAAGGTCAGACTGCCAGAATAAATGTAACTTGGATCAATTTATTTCTTGCTTCTCCATTGGTTCCCTATTAACTAACAGGGTATTTGTGTAAGGGTACTAGGAAAGACCATAGTGTGCCTTAGGAAGTTAAGAAGAGAGAACAGAACTTGAACTTCGCTTTCCTTGCATGCTATCATTATCCTCACTTTTCACTGGATTTTCCTCAATCTATCCCATGCTAATCAAACCCATTTTTCTCTCCCACCACACACCAATTGAAAAACAGTGGGGTATTATTTCTAATTCTTAAACGTTCTCATTTAAAGCCTTTTAAATTGTTTAAGCGGTGCAAGAATAGTGCAGAATACTGACAGTTGTTCACCTAAGACACCACAGAACTTTTAAGCAGAAAACTAGGTATCTTAAGTACTCTCAAGAGATTTGGCAAGCCTTCCTGCTTCAGCATAACCTAAAGTTGAAATAGGAATAGGAATATGAACTAAACAGGATTCAGCCCCTACCAGTAGTAGACAAAGTCTGCTGCAAAAAATTATTCGTCATTTTTTGACTGACCCACTATTTCAGTGTGGAGATATACACCAAATATCATTACAAAAAACCTTCCGACTCCCTTGAGGCACTAGCTCTTTCCAGTTCATCAGTTGTATTGAGCACAAGCAATTAAATCTATATTGCAGCATTCACCTACTACTGGTATTTCACTCAGCAGGTCTCTCCCTGTACTGCTGATTTTCTGTTAGCTGCTTCCAATAAAGACAGTAAGACACCACCGAATGCTACTACCTGTACAACTTCCCCGGAACAAGTAGAACTGATATCATATTGCTTACATCCCAGGCTGTAGGTGTTCATCTGCATATCAATTTCTGTTTGGAAGTAGTAGCAAATAAACTCCATAATCTTGTTCATATGGCTTATGGGAAATCAGATCAATAGCTCTATGCTGTGCTGCAGCACTCAGTACCTTGTAAAACCTACTGACCGTACAAAGCAGGCTCATTGGTTCACTTCTGCTTGAAGTGCTACCCACAAAGATTCTTAGATAACCAGCAGAGACAGGTCTGTTTTCATGAAGCACCAGTAACCCAAACAAACACAGCATTAAGTGGAAAGAATGCTATATTTCTAATCACTAGCTGCTGTTGGCAAAAGCAAGGGAACACTGCCACAACATTAAGGCCATTCCTCTTCTCCTTATTTCTAGTAGGTGGTTAGAATTACTCACTTGCCATTCACTGAACACTGAATGCAGATTCCTCAGATATTAATCAATATCAGCATTAGCTCATTTCAGCAGTACTCAAGGTTTTCATTTGTGGTTGTTTGTTTTCTGGTAAGCAGTCACACAAATTTACCCCTGGTTCTTACAAAGCTGATGTTTCATAGTGTCACTGCCAGTTCACTATTAGAACTGATAACATTGCTAGTTAAAAGGCAAGAGGACAGCTGGGCAAGAAGTTCCTGTAATTAGAAAATATTGTTTGGTACAAATGAAAACCAAAACATCAACAAAAAATAATAAACGAATCTGGACAGGTCAACTAAGTTACTATAAGAACAGTCACCTCATCTCTTTCCCTAATCTTGTTCCTGAAAGGTCCACACCTGTAAAGGTGTAATGCCAATCCTGCCATTGTCCTGATTTACAACATGTTAGCCTACATCATATTTACAAGGTCCAATATCCTCTAAATACACCTAAGCAAATACATTTTTGTCTTTTCTACCTTTTCTTTCCTACCATTCTAAGCCACACTAAAAAATTTGACCTTCCCCACTCTTCTCTTCATGAAAGCCTCTTACAAAAATTACAATATTGAGCTGTTAATGTGGCCATTTAAGTATTAACCCTCATATTTTCCCCCATCAGAAGCTCAACACATGCTCAGTCCTTCTCAAGATATCTAATCCTGTAATCCCTTTTTCCTTTGTGTTCTGTATTTAATTGTTTATAAGGCTGCTGTTTCTCATTTCTAGTAATTTATTTTCTTCTCTTCTCTTGCATTTCAACCAGTTGGCTTATATTTTACATTTCCTTTTCCAAATGCTCATGTGTAATGGCTAGTCTATTTTCCATATTTTAACAGAAGCTTACCTAAGGTGAAGTCTATTTCCCAGAGATTTCCTATTTCACTAGAAAAATGTCTCGCTGCCTCAGAAAAGCAAAGAAATTATGGAGACAGCACAGTTCATAGAAATACACATGGCAAGAGATCCCTTAAATACCACAGCCTGAACAGGCAACAGCCAGAGAAGCATTTTTGGACTAGACCATTAAACATCAGAAGCATCATCCTGATTAAAAGGTTCTGACATTCAGGGGTTTTAAGAACACAAACAGCCACCAAAATGTACCATTGAGTACTCTTATTTGTACTGAAGAGCTATAAAGCTGTGGAGAAAGGCTTAACAGGAGGAGCTGAGAAAGATTACTTCCCTTACTACACAGAGAAGAGATCATTGCACATAAAAGCTTATTAAGTTCTGTAAAGGTATATCACTTCTGTAGCTAGCCCATAAGGATTTTGTTCACCTAAATTTAGGACTACAGCCTGCCACATTTGATCAGCTGTTTTCAGCCTTTTTTTGATTTACTCTAGCTTTACTATCTGCTAATTTGCCCCAACATTAAATAGGACCAGCAATTCCCTGCTGGGCTCCTAGTGAGGAGGAACAGGTTTTGGCAGTACTTCAAAAGAGAAAATCAAGTAAATGATTTCTAGAACTCTGCTCTCCATTTCCCTTCTCATACAGCCATCAAGTCAGCATAAATGAGGTACCCTAAAGCCAAAGAAGGTGTTAGGGTTGGTTTGGTTTGGCTTGTTTTTTTATTTATGTTTTTTGAAGTTTTGCTTGTTTTGTGTTTGATTTGGGGTTTTTTGTGTAGTTTATTTGGGGGTGTGTGTGTGTGTGTTTGTTTCTCCTGAGCACTTACAGCACCCAAATAAGGTTTGTGTTTGGGGTTCAACTGCAAAAACGACCTTGGCAGAAGATGCACTGTCTCAGATCACCAGGTGAGATAAAATCCCTTTTCTTACTTGGCAGTTCAGCTCTCTGACCTTGAGTCTGTCTACAGTGATGCACAAAACTGAGGTCTTGCATTGGCTCAAGAGCTCAAGTCATACTGCAGCATTTTCTGCTGAGGTTTCCTCACCTAAATGAAACCTCCTCACAAGCTATTTAAAACACAACATAGCACCAGAAAAAGGTTTTTATCTGAATTATGCAGGCTCAACACCAATTTCAAAATCCAGAGTTTTGACACATTTTGGTTTTTTTCCATTGTCTTACATGCTGCTTAATACACCACAACCATACATTGTGCTCTGCTTTTACTTCCTCACCTGTTCATCCTGCATTGTAAAGCATCTCATTTGCTCCTTAGGACATCCTTAGTCTAAATCCATTTGAATTTCACCTTCATTTTACTGATATTTAAATACATCCTCCTTTGAATACATGAAGTCACAGTTCATTTCATGCTTCATTAACAAAACAGGTAATCTTCTGGATTTACACGACACATGCAAGCACAGAGGGCTACGCTAACCAATGCTTTTAGTTACAAAACCTATTTCATTTAGATTCTTATTCCCCTCCCCTTTCTCCCCACAAAAATTGCTGAGAATAGGCACTGCACTAAGTGATAGGGCATAGAATCTTTCAAATGTTAGGGTTGAAAATGACCTTAAGATCATCCATATCCAACCGCCCCACCACAAGCAGGAAAATGGCACACCAGAACACATCTCCCAGAGCTCTGTCCAGCCTGGCCTTGAGTACTGCCAGGGATGGAGCTTTTTCCACTTCTCTGGGTACCCTGTGCCAGTGCCCATTTTAAACCCATCACCCCTTCTCCTATCACCTACAGTCCTTGATATAGAGTCCTTTTCTGGCATCCCTGCAGGCCCCCTGCAGATACTGGAAGGCTGCTGTGAGGTCTCCACACAGCCTTCTCTTCTCCAGGCTGAACAGCCCCAACTTTCTCAGCCTGTCTTCACAGAGGAAGTGCTCCAGTCCCCTGATCATCCTCGTGGCCCTCCTCTGGACTTGTTGCAACAGTTCCTTGTCCTTTTTATCTTGAGGAGACCAGAACTGCACACAATACTCCAAGCGAGGTCTCACAGAGCAGAGCAGAGGGGCAGGATCACTTCCCTCAACCTGCTGGTCCCGCTCCTTTTGATGCAGCCCAGGATACAGTAGGCTTTCCGAGCCATGAGCACATACTGAAGCCCGCTCATGTCTAGTTTCTCATCAATACCCTTAAGTCCTCTGCAGGCCTGCTGTGAATCTTTTCTCTGCCCAACCTGTAGCTGGGCCTGGGATTACCCCTAACTCAGGAGCAGAACCTTGCACCTCACTTCGTTGAACGTCATGAGGTTGGCAAGCCTCCTTGCAAGGCAGCTCCTCCTTTTTCAGACTGGCCCCATCACCTTCCAGTAGACCTGGCTTTCGAAAGCAAGCCCCATGGTCTCAGTAGCTAAATCCTTAACTACAGCATCATCATTTGTTAATCAGCCAGATCCTCCTGGCCTTTTCAAGGTCCTCGCCTTTGACCTGAAAGGCAGGCAAAAAAGCATCTGAGCCCCAGAGCCCGTAAACACATTTCCCAGGGTTCTGTAGTCCTTCTTAATGCTTCCCAGACTACTGCTATCAATATTGCTGGCACCAACATGGGCTACTAGGAGAGCAAGTTACGCATATATTAATAACTTACTGCATTCCAGTAAACATTGTAAGAAATTAAACTGGTTTTCTCACCATTTTTTACTGTCCCTGTGACATTTTGGGACCTGGCTGCAGGAATATGAGTAGCTGTCTAACCAAGCCAAAAATAATCACATCCTCATCTTCCAGTTTTGCCTCTAATACAGTGCTTGCAGCTCAGCGTCTGTTGAATCCATGCTGAATATTGAACTGGTATTCAAACATGCTAAAATCATGATAGGACAAATAGCTCTCATGTACCATCTTTTCAAAGCCCATAATGACTCATAAGAAAGAGTATCAGGTAGCTGAAGAAAAAACTTAGCATGAAGCATGCCTGCTCTGTACTATGACAACTCTAAACAAATTTAAGATAACATCTAAGAGCATGTGTACACCATTATGACTGTTTCTAGATAAAGTTTCTTCTTCCAAGCTCATCATGCATTAATGAAGATGTGAATCTGTTTCACTACTGGAAAAGTGGCGTCTCTTCTTCCTCTGTGTATTTTGTCTCAAAAATAAAGCAATAATTAAGGCATCACTACTATACGCTGAATAGCATAATAGAAGGAATTTTGTACTCTAGATTCTCACAAGTAACTCAGCTGCTCCAAGTGCATTCATTTCAATCCTAGAAATCTAACAAAGATAAATATCTTTTAGCAGATGATTAACAATCACAAATCATTCAAATAAATCTTCACTGCTCCATAATTCTCCACTTTCTTATTGCAGCTGTCAGCGCTATAAATTTCATCCTTTATTTTCAAGATGTGTAGGTATTTCTCTATTGAATGTCCAAAGCTAATGACAAGAAAGCAAGTTAACTGCCTTAAAAGGTTTAGCTTTTCACAGTTCTTGTCTCCTAGTAGCTGAAGTAGAGCAATAGCAAGGTCAGTGTTCATTGTTACAAGTCTAAGTCACCCATGCTATAAATCATAATATATTCTGAAACATTTACAAGGCTATTTAATGCAGTTCCTTTTAAATCACTGATGTTTTAAGTACTGGATATGATTTATGTCTTAATAGCACTTGTTTATTTTTAATTTTGCTGCTATAGAGTTAACGCTGGGTGAGCTTAATGAGTCCATGATGTAATTTCACTCCCATAAGCTGAAAGTTATTTGCATATCTTCAAGCTCTTCCATTTTATCTTCATCTAGTGTACATCAATATGTAATATACCTTTGCAATACCTTCATTAGTGTTTAACTGGATAAACTTTCTTCATTAGACCTGAAATAAGAGCCAAGTCATTCAGCCATCTTCAAGTTAAGCATGCAATAGATGGGATTCTTACTCCTTTTTCACTCATGACAAACTTGAAAAGCTTAGATTCCTTTTTACACCTTAGATTAGCCTTCACTCCTAATTTCTTGCAGCATCTATCTTTTTCCTAGAAGACTAACTAGCTAAATTGCTTCCTTCCCCTTTCCCATTTCTAAAACCGTGAACATTTGTCATAAGGGTCCTATGCATTTCAGCATGAAATTCAGGGATTCTGTGCAAGGTAAATAACAAACTTATCTCTGATACAGTTTGGAGTTGTGGCTGATTATCAGTCTGTAGATGCCGTTTCTCATAAGAGGTACACTAACACACCATACTTCAGCTGGAAGACATTGTCCTCTGTTAGGTAATTTCGCACAGATTTTCTCTTAAACTATCAACAATATGTGTTGCTGACACCTTGAACTAATGCAGCTAACCTAAAGTTGTACATGGTATAAGCAGGACTGCTTCTTTTTCTGCTTTCATGGTGAAAACTTACTTTCTTCTTACAGTTTACTTAATCGTTAACAAACAGGTTTTAGGTCAGCAAGGAGTAAACAATTCTGTCTGGAGTTATGACTGTGTGAACAGGTGCAAAGCTGCTCCCAGGACTGTCAAGTATAATATCTTCATATTTCAGAACAAAGCTGAACTGAATTTCTCCTTTTTGTGCTATACTGTCAGTGGTTCAACCGTGCCACCCTTCCTGCTTATATCTTTGACAGACAGCTGATATCTTTGACTTCTGCTAGACAAATCAAGAAAGAAAAAGATCCTTACTCAACTCATTGTCTTCAACATCATTTGGCTGCACTTAAATTCTAGGCAAATGGGACTGAAAATCTTTATTTAACAATTTCTCTGAAGAAAATAATCAATCTGTGCCAAATATTTTTGGTGTACAAAGACTAACATTCAATTTAAATGAAGTAGCCAGCTCAAGTGACTAACACACATGCAAGCCGCTAGCCCTTAGGATGCTATTTGTGATCAAGCCCAAAAGCACAAAGCCACTAATAATCAAAAGCTCCTCTTCAAGAAGGAAAACTTGGTTATATTTACACCCTGACTCAAGTTTACTTTGCAAGCCTGTTGGATCAAACAACCCACATTCTCTGCTGGTCTCCTCTCAAAGGTGTCCTTTTGCACAGCAGCATTTACAACTATTAATACTAACAATCTTATTTCATGGCCAGAATTACACATCGTGAACTGTCTTTTAATCACATGGAACTCTTGCTTCAGTTCACCTTTGTATAGAAACCTTCCATTCAAGTTTACACAATTCCAATTACCCTTTAGCAACTATTTTAGCAACTGTATCATATTAAGCTAAACCAGAAAATTCAAACTTTCATTCACTATTACTAGCATTACTTATGAATTACTGTTTCTTGTTGAGAACAAATTACTTCTAGTTACTTAACCATGATAATCAGTAATACTATAAAATAGCAGGTTTTATTTAAAATCAGGAGAAAAGAGAATATCATGAAAAATCAAGTCAACTTTAAGTTCAGATTAAAATTACCAGCCACTAGTTTGCAGAACTAATTATCTTGAAAAATATTTTCATCTATAGATTTCCATCTGCTTTTTTATTTTTTATGGGGATTTATTGTACTTGCTATTAAAAACAAACCAGCAACATCATAACAACTGTAAGATTTCAGGGTGGGGTTTTCCTCCTCCCCTTAACAAGGTAGATTTAAATACAATTGTTACAGCTGAAAATACCAGGAAATTTTATGTAGGGCTGTTGCCAATCTATTTTGTGCATTAATAGTTCTAATTTCCTAAGGACTACCTTTAAGACTAGGGGTGCCTGCATATAAAGTGTTAATCATTAGGAATTCAACCTGCAGAAAAATCAGAATGAATTTCCTTTTCCTAGCATGTCACAGATGCATGCTTCAGAAAGGGTTTCTTTTCACTAGAGATTCCTTTCTTCAAATGCTTTTATTTTTCTGTTGGTTCCTCAAATGAGGATATTTTGACTAAGTCCAAAATTTCCTGATATTGACTGCATGATCTGATAATCTCGTACTTTTTTTTAATTCATAACAATTATAGTCTTCACAAAAACTGAAGCTGTACATTCACTTCTATTAGTTAGATCCAAGTAGAGCTAAAAGCTTTTTGTTGTAGGCTCTTGAAGAGCAAGTTCCCCAATCAGTGTATAAGTTCCCTTTTTTAGAGAGCCACAGCCTACATGGCTGGACACAGTATTATCAGTTATCTGAATGACAATCACACCAAAGTCTGCCAAAACCCAAGGGTAAGCAGTATTTTTTGGATAAGCATTGCTGCAAGATGCAACATGCCAATTAATTACTGACAGCTGACTATGTGATCTTTACATGCAATAACAGGCTGAAGTTAATTCTGTTTGTAGCATGGCTAGAATTTTAAATCCTAAACTGAACATGAAGATTCAGTTTGCGCTGGTTGGCTATTAAAAACCGAATTGTCTCCAGTACTCCCTGGCTGTACAATTTTTGTTGCTACAGGTCACAGTCCTTCAGTAGGTCTGACTGCCTTTCTGATCACTTTCACTATCCACGTGGATGGTACCAATGGAACACAGATCTAGCTCATTATTTTTAAAAGTACTTCAATAAATGAGACTAATCACAGTGTCTGCCATATGCCACAACTATTCTATATCTCTGGGTGTTAAACAGAAATAATTAAGGACTGAAAAGAATTTTAATTTTCTAGATCCTTTCTTGAAATATGAGACCCTGAAATCGCTGTGCTTGTATTGTAATATTCTTACTCGTCATTCCTATTTTTCCAAACCCATATTCCAAACTCTAGAGTAACCAATTTATTGCTCTTTTTATCTCAACTGATTAGTGCATTACACATGGATAAGCAGTTTCTGTCCTGGTATTAAAAAGAGAACCTAATTACTGCCAAGTGTCGTGTTAGGCTTAGAGTTTTTCTGTTGGCTTTTTGTCCTTTTGGGGGTGAGAGGGGGCGGATATTGTTTTAGGCATGGTAAGATGCATGCAGTGAGATATCAGAACTTATACTTCTCAGATGCCTGTACTCCCCGAATTTCAAACAAATTCAGTGAGAACCAAAAAGTTTTGCAGTTTTCCTATAAACTCTTTTACCTGTTTGCCAGCATTTAAATTTTTTTCATTGTGGAAGTTTTCATTAGATAGAATTTCATTAGATCATTATCATCTTCTGAAAAAGCATCAGGTGAGTACTCTAATCTGAGTCTAAAAACCAGTGAATATCTTTCTATTCATCAGGCACAAGAAGAATGAATATATGTCATTGTGAATGACACAGCCTCCTCTATTTGTGACTTGCTCTAACAGTTCATTTCCATCAATATAAATACATACAATGGGCTATGCTCCTTTTTGGTTTTACTCTGCTAAGGCACAAAGGAAAAAAGAAAGTATACTTCAATCTTAGAGGCATCCTTAAAATGTGCATTTTGGATTGGCTTTCCTCCAGCAAGAGAGCAATTCTTTCATTTGTCTCACCTAGGGAGATCTGTCCCTCTAGGGACCCAATCACTTTGTTAATTAGGTGAGCAGACAGCAGCCTTAAAATATTTCTCAATTAAATCAGCAAAGATTTGGTTGTCAGCGAGTTAGAGACTAAGGAGAAACCTTAATACCAAATACTTTTGATTAGAGGCCTCCTTTATAACATCTGATTGAGGATGAGGCACAAATGTTGAACAACATTAGGTGACTCATGAAGCAAAAATAGCATGTTAAAGTTATCACTACACACTAACTTAATTTCTTGACTAAACAAGCAGTAGTTCAGTCCAGCTTTTATTTCTGCTGCAAAGTCAAGATTCGCATAAATAATCGGCACTTTCAAGGAATGACAAACAGCTTATGGGAAAGTGCTAGCCTCAAATGTCAGTAATTTTGCACCTCTTTCACCCACCCTCTTAACCCCCACCCCCTTTTTTTAAGGAGTTCTAGAGTGACAAGTGATTCTGCTTTACCCTTCATTACAGCTCCTTCACTCCTCTACCCACAGAAGCCCCATTATCTTCACCCACCTTTTCCTCCCTTTTCTTCACTTACAGAAAATATTTTCCATATCTGTACAGCTCACACACAGTAGCATTCAATGCACCCTTGCCTGCACAGAAACCCATGTATTTTTCCTACATCTGCCTATTTGACTGCTGTTTTTTTAATTGAATAACACTACAGGAAAGAAACAAACACTAAATTACAAAAGCTAACCAATGGCAGAAAAGCTCTTCACTCAAGGCATTTTCTCTTCAAAGCAAGTGTGAGTTTCTAAAAGAAAATACAAACCCCCACCAAAACCAACCAAAAAAAAACCCCCAAAATAACTCAACCCAGCCAAATAACCCCCCCAAACAAAAAAAATTAAGCACACAACAAAACCCATCTCACAATCACAAACAAAAAACCCTCCAAACATTTTAAAAACACACATAAAAATGTTCCAGCAGTTTATCTTAATAGTTCCTATCACAGAATTAACTTCTATCACTGGCCATTTTCTCAATCCCCCTGGAGTAAATAGGACTACTTAAAAGGTGTGACATGTAGATGCATTACTTGCTGTTGAGTTACTATATTTGACAGAGACATGGATATCTTATCATGTACCTGAGCTGTATAAAGAAAGCTGCACAAGGAAACCTACTTCCTTACTAATATCTTGCACTTCGAAGTGAAGAATAGACTTAATGAAGAACTGTTATTCACCATATGGACTTAAGCAAGTTTTTGCAACATAACAGTAATACAGGTCTGCATTTTAAAATCAAATTATTCTTTAAACTAGCAAGCTTTTATGTTGGATTTTAGATGCATGAGTTTGTTTCCAAGTCATTCTTTCCAATGAATCTAGCTGTCTAACTGACACCTTCAGTTTCTTCATCAAGTATCAATTTAAAGGTCCTTGCTTGTAAGCTGAACCATTAATTCACTTTTGAAGGCTAAAAAAGCAAGAGTTATAGTTCTTTTTATTCTTTCTGCCTATTGTAGAGCATGTACCAGCTGTAGTATCAAGGTAGATCCCACAGCTTGACAACAGCAAATCAATGTTGCTTTGTTACACATGCCTGTAAATGTCAGTCATTGGTAACAATGCCAGGTTTTCAAAAGCTAAGTTTTTGGATGACCTTTAAAGGCTTAAACTGTTTCCAATGTCTTAACCTCAAAGCCTGTCCAGGCATTACAATTACTCTTGTTTCATTATTTCAATATGCTGTTAACTTCAGTTACTTCACAAATTTCTTACTCAATTAAGTGCCTCAAACAATGAAGACAAAGACTTATCAGCCTGTACTTGAGAGGGAAAAAAATGCAGGACTGGCATCCAACATGCACTGACACTGATGCTTGGACACTGCATCGCCTGCCACTCTCCCTGCACTGCAGCCCCCACAAAGGACTCTTCCCATTCAAAGCCACACAGCACTTAATACATGCAGGTTGCCCTTTCTAATAAATTCCTAAGGCCTTTCAAGACACCTATGATCTGACCAGACATGAGTATCTGTTACTTCTTATTCCATTGACTACAAATCAATGTTTTCTAGTGTGCCCAAATACCTTCACCACTATCATAGACATCTTCAGATGAAAGAAACCACATTAAAGGAAGTCTCTAGTTATCAAATTCACAGAAAACTGCTTTCCGTCTGGTACTTCCCTCAAGCTTGCTCTCATTTAGTTTTTTGAGACTCTAAGACTAACATTAGTGCATTATTTTTTAACATTCATTAAATTCCATCCAATAAACAAGTGCAAAAAACCCTAAAAGAATTATCCAAGACACTTATCATTTACAAACTACATTCTTAAGGATTTTAACTGCATCATGCACACCATGGACTCCTATTAGCTACTTCAGGGACACAGATACTTAAAGAATGAGGATGGAAACAAAATCATCAGCCATCTTTCCTCAAGTTCTAAAGAACCCCCCAAAAAGCATCCTGGAGGAACTAATGAACAAAAGGCATATGAGAAAAGTGTCAGGCAAAATACTGATATCATCAATAGTCAATTATACCACCTAAAAAATTACCTGAAGTATTCACAATGATAGATTACAGTCAAATAACCAGGCATTGTGCAAGAATTAGTTGATCTCAGAGATGCAGTATACAAATAGCCATATCTTTATAGCAGCACTGCAATTGATAAAGTCAAGAGTCAGGCTGATGATCTTTAAACCTATGAGCTTCTTCACAGGAGGCTCTAAGTAAAAATCTGAAATGACAACAAGAAAACCCTATCTTCTTGTCAGGAATTCCTCTAAAGATAAGCAAAACTCCAACCTAGAAACTGGATGAAAAGCCCAGCTGCTGGTACCTCAGAAGGGGCAACGTACAGGAATTAACCCTACTAGAAAGCACTACACTCTCACAGTAGACTTCAGTACTAAAGGAGCTATTGTCCACCTTTCAAAGCCTAAGACCTGTTCAGACATAGGCAGCAGTTCCTTTTCACTCCATTTTTACTACTTTGAGATTTCACTGAAACGATATTATCCTACATTTTTAAAGCAATCTTCTGTGGTCTCCCAAACTCGTCATGAGATTCTGGACCAATTTTCAACACGTTTTGTTTGATAGTGCTCCTATTTCTCATGTCAGAAACCTGTACCCATTCTTTATATTTGATCAAGGATTTTGTAGTCTATTACCCTTCCTGCCTGAAATCTTCCTTGAATTGAAGCTATATAAAAGCTTTCCTGTATTTTGCATTATTCCTTGACTGGTGACTCATCCCATGAATATTAATGTTACTCTCAAGTAAATTATGCTTTTATGTCAAGCGGACATACAGTATTTGGATTTTATTTAAGTATCAGTTACCTTTTGCCAGCTATGTAATAGGTCCACAGTAGACAGAGCACTTTGAACACCATTTATTATTACCTGAGAGTCAGTGGATACCTATTTCTTTTAAACAGACTACACTGCTGAAAATGGAAACAGAAAGCTGCCCATTGAGAAATCAAAAACTAAGGGGAGTTTGTCATTCCTCTAACACCAGTACAGATCAGCAATGCACCTGGTTAATAACTTTCTCTTGCAACCCACCCACTTTTTCCCTTTAAAGCTGTTTACATGCACATGCCACAAGACCCTTGAACCCAAGTGACTTCCCAAGCTTGGCCAACTGCTATTGAACTTATCTGACAACTCTAGTTTTACAGCTGAGATAAAGGAAAATTTAACATTTACGTGCTCTCCTAAACCAATGAGCAATCAAGGAGAGTAGGAGATTGATAAAAGTAGTCAATGAAATGGACAATACCATGTGATAGGCTACAGCCCTGCAAACTGTTTGGGAAATAGAACAATATCATATATTGATGCCAAAAACATGTCTCAGCAGCAATGTCTACATGTGGGGTAGAAGTACTTCACGCTCCTTAAAAAAATCCATCTGATTGATTAATTGAGAGCTGAGAAAGCTTCAGGGTGGACTACTGGCTATGTTATTTGCCCATTTTAAAGCAACAGTAAACCCTCTGTTACCAGTCAAAAATCCTGTCAAGTCATATTCCATACATACTTATATTATTGCCGATCTATTTAAAGTTTCCAGTAGCACATAACAGCATATACTTGCTTTGAATTCTTTCCTTGACTTTACCTATAATATTGGCACACTTTCAAATCACTACAGAGCAGTTAACTGATTCTTTGACACATAAAAGACTTCACTGCTATCAAATCAAACTTGTAAGGCTCCAGTGAAATAAAACCCAAACAAATAAGGTTACTTTATTCTACTTGTGGGGGTTCCTAATACCTACCAAGCTTTCTACCACAGAGCCTCCTGAAAGCAGGAAGAGGGCATTCTCAAAAGCTAGCCAATGTGAGGCCTTATAATTTCATCACAACATATAATAGCCTTGGATGAATTATCTAATTCACTAGCCATATTTCTGAAGCAGAAAAGCTAATAATGAATTCCATTATAAAGCATTCACACACAGGATCTTTCCCATCCATTTCCTTTGCTGTAACATCAGTTTTATTAAGTGCCAAAGCCAGCCACAATGGCTATAAAAGCATATAATCAGTGCCTGCAAAAGCACCCCTACAAAAATCTGTGCGAAAGACGAAAAAATTAGTTGAACTGAAAACCAACAAAAACCCCACCACAAGACACCAAAACAAGAAGTCTCCCACACTCCAGTTACAGTTACATGTTATAACACGCCATCTGCCCGTTTCAAAACAGAAAAGCGTCAGTTGCTTCATTATTTGTCACTTAAGGGATAAAAACCTAGCAGTTATTCCTACATGTGATAACAATTTACATCATTTAAGAGCCTTCAAAAGAGAAACTTTTATGATTAAGTCTTCCACTTATGTTCCTGTGAACCCTTTCCACCGCTGTATAAAGCATTCAAATCAGAAAACCCAAATATGTTATAGACTTTTTTGCCCAAAAGTCACTGAAAGATCAACCATCTGCTTCCAAAGACTATAAAGAAGTACACAGATGCCCAGGTACCTAAGTGGCAAAAACTTATATTCTTCTTGTTCCAAGAACAGCAACATGTCTGATTAACTGGTTTATCATTTTTGTGCAACTTGCTGTTCTAGCTGTAACCATGCTGGCTTTTACCAAAAGAATAACTTAGCATCCGCACATAACATAATGAAATGATGCAGATCACATTATCAGACTCACTCTTTCTTCAAGAAACTTCAATATCCTGAACTCCTTTGAAAAATATCATGCTCATAAGCAGACTTACTCAGCACACTGGTTAAGTAACAATTTAGCTTACAGCAGGAAGAAAATTAAATAGCATGCTAGAGTTTTCTGCATCGATGGATGCAAGCATAGAATGCTGCTTTACTGACCTAAGTGGTCTGCTTCCAACTCAAGTCATGTAGAGACTGTTTCCAAATAAAGGTGCTGCTTTTTGTTTTGCTGCAGCTTCTCAAGCACCAAAAATTTGGTATAATGACTTCTGCCTAAATGCTACTGTTGCTAAATGTGATTGCAAATCCAAAATGGCAACACAGATATATTCTTGTCAATCACACAGCTGGGGGCACTTAAGATATCAGGAATAGAATAAAACTCAGTCTTGGTGTTAGCAGCTCCTCTTAAAGAAGGTATTAATTAAAATGTAGGCTGCCTAAGCTTGGAGAGATGGAGTGCTCTGCGTCAGAAGTTGGTTAATGATTTTTATTTTGATAGATACATTTTTGCTTTATAAGAGTTTATCATCTTCAATTGTGGGAAAATAAGAATATTAAAAGGAAGCAGACCCTTGCGACCATATTAAAGTATCAAGTGATGTAAAACAGTTCAAAGCCCTTTTTCTCCAGCTTTTTTTAAAAGCTTGCTCAAACCTAGTTTTGTAATGCATTTAAAATTGCGTAACGCAAATTAAGAACTTAATTTCAACGATCATCTAGAAAATTCAGACTCAAAATTATGTGTAACCTCCTGCAAGAAGTAAAGACTGCTTATATCAATGCACCATACCCAAAAAGAGGTTAAAAAGCAGCCTACAATGTGTCAGTACCAGCAGCGCTTCCCCATGTCTGTGAACTAATGTGTTATATGCAAATGGATGAAAATTTGGGAAAATAGATTCCTGCTGATTACAGCATAGCAAGTCCACAGTGTAATACCAAACCTTCCAAATGCTATTTTGCTGTTAATTAATAGTCCTCAGAGGTCTTCTCCTCAGACTTGCTCTCAGTTTTTACTTATATCCTCCCCAGGACAGTTGTCTAAGCACAGCTAAAAACGTAGCAGCATTGTTAGAAGCAAGATGCCCAGGTCACATTACTTCATTTTCACCCTAACCTCTACATAAACCTTTTTAAGCAAGGCCATGAATATTTTGGTTTTAACTACTGATCAGTTTCACTTAAGATGCAAGTCACTAAAAAGATAAAGAAATTGGAACACAACAAAAAAAAAGGTATTGAAATTTAGCCAGTGCCTCCATACAGATTATTCCTTTCACCACAAATAATTTTTGAACACCTTTAGTGACAATTTTCAGAAGAATTGAAATATAAGTAAGAAGTGAAGAGCTGGAAGCAATTGAAAAAGAAATAGAAACCCAGTTAATTGTATTTTTAGAGATAAAGCATTTGAAAACCGGATTCTTACCCACATCAAGCACCACGTGGGATTTCCTGATGAGGCTGGCAGGGGGAAAAATATTCACTTATACTGAGTAAAAGAGGTATAATATATAATAATATAAATGCTATAAAAAATATTCTAGCACCCAAATAGTTCATTTTTGATTTAAAGCCTGCTAAATAATCCACATGGGAGTTACAATTCGGCACTGATCCAGACAGTTGCTGGTTTGGTTCTATTTTTCACTCTTGCAGAGCTGTCTGTGACCAGATAGTTAGGCTGTCTGTGAAAGATAAAAGGCTGAAAGCCCAAACAACAGATCATTTATTAACAATACAACTTTTACCTCGGTTTCTTGACAGCAAACTTAGACAACTGAGTGCTTTCAGGCACATGTCCACACTCAATACAGCCTAGCTGCTATGGTACTTAGTTTTGGTAACAGGGAAGGGAAAAGAACAACATGCCTATTCAGTATTATAATAAAACATTAAACCTTTTAATATTATAAAAACCTTGTTGAAATTATCCCTTGTGGTTTCATACACCTTTTTAAAGCACAAGTTCACATGAAGAAATTTTGCCAGTTTAGAGCCAGAGTTTTTTTTTCCATTGAGGAAGTACATGAAGACTGAAACAACAGCTCCTCATATGCATTATTAATGAGGAGAACTCCAGGTACTACGGCAGTGACATGACACTTGAAGAAAACTTTGGTCTAATGTCAAGCTTGGGAATGGCTATTACATGAAGAGAACAAGTCAGGGAAGCAACCATAAAGCAGCTTTTATCAGCTCCAGATTTTGTGTGTTCAGATAGCCACATTAGTTACTTCCTCTCTAAAGGAGAGCGGGCAGCCTGATAAAAGCTTCTTATTTTTCCCAAAACAGCACTAAACCAGTATTCCCCATATAAAAAAAAAATCCTTCCCCCCCTTTTCCAAGTACACAAATATACTTCCATTCTTACACCACAAATATCAAAGTATTCTTTCCAAGCACTGCAGGTGTACCTTGGGTTGACAGCTTAAGCTAAACCTAAACCTTGGAAGCATCCCAGTATAACATGATAGCTTCACCTAGGTCAGCTGGGATAACTTTGGAGTCTTTCATTCTGAAAATGCTCTTGGGCAAAACATGCTAATTTCTATATTTTAGAAATAAGTAAATAGAATCATAGAATCAACTACGTTAGAAGAGACCTTTAAGATCATCATGTCTAACCTTGACCCCTGCCAAGTCTGCCACTAAAGACACCATTAAGGGCCTCATCTACACAGTTTTTGATGTGATTCTACCCCTTCCCTGGACAGCCTGTTCTAATGCCTGAGCACCCTTTCAGTAACCAGATTTTTGTAGACTAGAACTCCCCTGATGGAGCTTGGGGCTACTTCCTCTTCTCCTATCACTCGTTACTTGGGAGAAGAGAAAAAACCCCATCTGACTACAACCTACCAGGCAGTTGTAGGAAGTGATATGTCCCCTCAGAGCCTTCTTTTCTTCTGACTAAACAACCCCAGTTACCTCAGCCATTCCCTGTGAAACTTGTTCTCCAGATCCTTCACCAGCTTCGTTGTCCTTCTCTGGACCTGCTCCAGCACCTCAATACCTCCCTTGCAGTGAGTGGGACAGAGCTAAACACAGGACTCAAGGTACAGCCTCACCAATGCAAAGTACATGCCAATGATCACTGCCTTGGTCCTGCTGGTGACACTATTTCTGGTATAAGTCAGGATGCTGTTGGTCTCCTTGGTTACCTGGACATAAGCTGCCTCAATGTTCAGCTGTTGTCATTCAGAGAAGTAAATTCAGTACAAGTAACTATCTTCACCAAAATTCAATTTCTGTTTTCTTTTAGGAGAGACTTTTGTTGACGGTTTCCTAATCAATTCCACACTGATCAGGCTGACTATAAATTACATTTTCCTTCTGCCTTCCTCAATCATACATCAAATGGCAACATAGACTAACAAGTGGAGGTGGCTACATATGGCACACAGAGTTTAAGGTTTGCATCACTGTTGTGTCTTATTAAAATGTAGATTAAAAACAAAACAAAAACCCAAAAAAAGAACTGTTGCAGGGAACGTTTCCTTTTAAGTTTCTGTTCTGTGGAATCAGTTCTACAAACAAAGGAGTTCGCACTTGAGAAGAAGAAACTCAGCTATAAGTTTAAGCACCTCTGCAGATGTGGACATGACATTACACCTAGTTACAGAACAGTATTTTGAGCTCTTATCAAAGGCTTTTAGGATTCAAGTGCAGACCAATAATTATTCCGCTCACTCACAAAAGTAATATTACACAGAAGTAGAAAGTTGAGGTCTTTGAAAGCCATGTTCCTGTTTGCAATGTCACACAGGGCAGCTTTCCCTATAGCTTCATTGTGGAGTATTAACCCACCATAAGCTTCAAGTAGTACATTAAGTTCCACAGAAATTAATGCGTCAAATTTGATTTCCTAATTGTGATTAAGATACCTGGCTTTTAAGGGAACATACTCTCTTATTGGCAGATTAATTTCTCTTTTTTCATTTACTCAGTTAAGTTCAACATGTACACTGTTTACTCACATCATATCACCAGTGGCCCTACTGTGGACAAAGTGCATTTTGGCCTTGATGGGCTAAAACAAGAGTGCACCCTCATTATACAAAGAAACTAACTCAAATTTACTTAACCAAGCATTAATTGAAGTTAGTGCCTCTCACCTAGATGGCTGCTTTCTTGACTTGGAGTTTTAGAGACTACAGCTGCAACTACAAGCCCAGGAGGAAAACTGAAACCCTTGCTGCATGTCACTCCCATCACACATCTAGACAGTCATTTCCCTTCCCAATAATCAATAACCTGACATTTAGCCCATTGTCAGAGTACACTGGCACTGACATCCTCATTTTGGCCTATCTGTTCTGGCCTACAAAAGCATGTCTTCTACTCATCCTCTTCTCATCCTCTTTAAGTGCTTAGCTGTAGCTGTTATTTTGTCTCAGCTCATGTTTCTCATTATTCACCTTTAACTAGTGATGGATGTGACAAACTCCACTCAGGTACCAATAACAGCCCTTATGTTTTCCTTAAAAGGAACCCAAGGTTAGACAGTCAGATCATTTGCTTTTTAGCTGCTGTCAGCAGTAGTAAAAGTCACTGACTTTTTCTGTTATTTTATTTGGAGATTTTTCACATCAATTTCAAATGCTTTCTTGAAAAATTAGACATACAATTAAGCTTGAAAGATGACTTCTCAATTTACAAGTATTGAGTTATTTTTTCTCTTTAAGGATTTTATATATTAACTGGACAAGATCCAAACCTCTGTAATACTAGACTTGCTTCTTATTCTGGATTTGAGGTGTCAGTGCTGTTTTGGTGAACAAACAGAAGTATCTGCAATTCATAGGAACAGGGTGGTTTGGATTGGAAGGGACCTTAAAGTTCATCTTGTCTCAACCCCCCTGCAATGACGAGGGACACCTACCACTGGATCATTTTGGTCCAAGCCCCATCCATCCTGGACTTGAACACTTCCAGGAATGGAGCATTGTCGTGGTTTAAGCTGTAAATCAGCCACGCAGTTTGTTCACTCACTTCCCCCTTTTTCTTCCCTCTGCTCCTG
>JANRGW010027623.1:0-18742 GCA_024733675.1 Psilopsiagon aymara | reverse complement strand
TGGAGTCACCGTCCCTGCAGTGGTCACACACCGTGGAGACGAGGCCTCAGTGCCATGGGTCAGTGGTGGCCTTGGCAATGCTGGGAACGGTTGGACTGGAGGAGCTTACAGGTGTTTTCCAACCTGGTCGATGCTGATTCTGTTTACTTTTCTATTTCAATTCCTGCAACTAATCAGGGCAGAAGTGTGTACAGCAGGACTTAGGCCACATAATGAACACTGCAGACCCAGGTTTCACAACTACAAATCACTTCTCTTGGAAGAAGGCATCAGCTCCGCCTCTACCATGCTGCCTGGCAAAAAACCATGACATCTGCGAAGCTATTGTGTTACAAACTCTAGCTTTTGTAACTTGCCTACTTTCTGTTGCCTTGGTTGCAAGTAGGCACATTCCACAGGATCAAGATTAATGCTAAGTCCTAACTTAGCTACTTGCACACTTTGCAGTATCTGGCAGATGAATCTAGCCTCAAGCACCTTGGAGACAGAAGAGAAGCAAGTTTGGTATCTGCTACCTTCTGCATGTGATCCTGATATATAATTTTTAGAACACAATGAACAGTACAAAACTTTGAGGAGTAAATGTTGTCTCTAAAACAGTCCTATCTGTTGTAGACAGATTATGAAAGGCAAGTACGTCTCAGAAGCAAACACATGTGAAGTGGAGTCCAGAACACTTAATCTGAAGTGATCTTCAAACTGACATCTTGCCTTGCTTGGACAATAATATTTCATGGAGAGTGGGCAGCTACTTTAAGCAACCTTAAGTCAGTCCAAACAAAACTTAGTATGAACCAAGGGAAAGGGAGCAGGACAGTGAATGAGGACAACAGGTTTTCACTTTGAATTTCACCCCCTGAATTTCTGAATTTATATGAGTATGAGATGTTCTAGCATTCCCTGCTCACATCAACAGACAGGATTTATACAGCTAAAAAATCAACAGGTTCTGCATTGTGTCATATTGTACACATTGTGATTTGTCAACTTCCAAAAGACACTGGATGCTTGCCCATAGATCAGATTATATGAAGGCTACAGTTGTCAAAAGAATGAAAATACAGGAAAACCATGAAAAGAATTTCTGGGAACATGCTGCCCATGTTCCCAAGGCAACAGATTTTCTTTCTTTATTTAATTACTTTTATATGATACCTCTCTTTATTCAGAATTAGGATTCTGGCTGACATAAAGGAAAAAAAGACCTATTTATCTTGTAAATAAAGCACATGCCTTGGATCTGCAAAACACCACAAGGGAGCAACTATTTTTACCGTATGACTTTTGCATCCTGGCATCTCACACAGACACAGGCATTTCTTCCTTTCAGTGCATTGCAACCGTGTTGTCGACAGTGAAAAGTTACTGTTGAGAACTTGATTAACATGGGAAATTTCTCAGCAACATACACAAGCTGTAGTCTCGGATGGATTCTCCCTTATTCCCTTTTAAAGTGTTTCTAACCTGATATACTGCCTGCCTTCATAGCGCCTTTTCCTCTTCTTGCATGTGCTTTTCCAGCTCTAGTACCATGTGCCAATTCCCTGATGAATAAGCAGGAGCTATACCGGTGACTTCAGAAGATCTCTAATTTACAGCTGAAGAACCATTTGAAAACACTTTCAAACCAATATATATTATTGAATATTATATTATTGAATGTTCTCCATATATAAAAATGTTATTGAATGTTTTCATTAACACACACACACAGACACACAGAGCACTTGAATCATTCATTCTACCAGATTTTGTTCTTTCATTCTCTGAATTCAGATGCATGGGGTAAAGTTCTTTTAAAGACAAATCATTTCCCTCTCCTCACAATCTCTTGCTACCATTTTTTCCTCTTAGTTTTAAGAAGAACACTAGACTAAGAATTAATGAGAAAGAACATCAGAAGTGAAAAAATCACTTTTTTTTTTAGTTACAAATCAGTAGTCACACTGACAGAGGGCTTCTTACTCAGGAGCATCACACATCAGTAAATCCTTCTTGTTTTAAACCTACAAGGCATCTACACAAAGGCCTCCAATGACTTGCAACTAAACCATATGGTCAAAGACAATTTTTGGTGGATCTGGCTACAGATATATAGTTATATTGTGAGCCTAATTGTGCATATAATGCCATATAACACTCGATTCAGTTTCTAATAACATTAGTTCCCATTACTTGCATGCAAATGGACTGCCTTGTATCTGAATGCAAGTTGCCTTGTGTATTTCTTATTTAAATACTTAAGCATCAAAAATTATTAGCTTACAGAGTACTTCTCTTCCCCTTCCCATGTCACTTCCATTCACACGAAAGGAGATCTGTGCTTTACCTTGTGTTAAAGAGAGCTGCCTTCACTGCGATAGAGATTGCATCAAAGAGGTTCCCACCACATACCAGTAACTGGGGAGACAAAAAAAGAGTCTCTTTAAAAGAAAATCAGGCTAGTGCCTTTAAACCAAGTCTTTATTTTACTTTAACCTACTTGAAAAAGCACAAAACTAAGAATCAGAGCAGATTTTGAATACGCAAAGTTGTCTTTAAAGCCTATGAAAATTAACAGATAGGAAATTAAGATTTCAGCTAACTGTATTACACATGCAAAACAGAAGAGTTAATGCACTTCAGAATCAAATTCATGATAAAATTTAATATTAGAAGCTGAAATGAAACCACTGCTGTTCTTATTCTTCTTGTGCTGAGGCTCTGAACTAGACTATGACCAGAATAATTGTTATCAACTCACCACATTCATTCTTTAATGTTAAATCAAGTCAATCCATTTTCTGTCCTTTATTGCAAAGAGGAATAGTTTCAAAATATCAACTGGTAAACCCAATTGGTAGAATTGTTTCTGATAAAATAACACAAATTGTCACCCACAACATGGCATAAAAAGATGCCGAAGGTCTAGTTAGGATGGCACACCATTATTTAGCCTCTATTCTTTATGGAAATGGAGTCATAGGCAGGTTTGTCTTGTAGCTGAAAAAGATCTAAGGAAATCCTGACGTCACATTCTGGTTGTTGGTAACACTGTCATTTGAATGAAAGCATGGAGAGGCCAGCTTCTTCTCATGAAGACCAGGAAAAGAACAAAGAGAACAGCAGCACTGCACACTAAGTAAGAATGAAGGGCTCCCATAACCACTAATACCATCTCCAGGCTGACAGACGCCTCAAAGATGTAAGCGGCCATAGCCTAGTGGTAGATCTCTGCAAAGCTCCACTCTTAGCTGCCAGCACTATTCTACAAACACACACATCCCCACCACGCATTTGAGACTACTTCAGCTAGAACATAACAGGTGCTTCTACATTACATCACGCTATGTTGTATGAGAGCAAAACCAGTTCTGCAACACTGACTGCATTGACTGATCTTCAAAATCTACTTAAGAATGAGATAAGCTCTCCTGCTGGGAGCAAATCACAAATCAGATGTTCTGGAAAGACAGTTTATTTCTATGAAAACATACTGAATTGTGTTAAAAGAATGACAAAAAGTTGGGACAGAAAACTAAATACAAAGGTGATCAGATTATTTCTCTGCAAACAGCTGCAGGATACAGAAAGGTTAATTTGCCACTTTCAGTTATTATTGGATTTTACTGGCTAACACAATAAGCCCCACAGTATCTTTGTTATTAAAACACAACCATGGGATGTGCCTGCACTGTTGCTAGGCTTATGTTCAGGTTGCTAATTCTAAAGCCTTATCTGTATTACAGTGGCACCTACAGGCTCAGAACACAGCCTGTATCAAGCATGGTATGATCACCTCTCCAAGAAGTGGACTGAAGCATCTTGTACTGAGAGCCCACACTTCTTCAATTTATTCTTCTTAAGAACTAAGAAAATCTGTACAACTGTGAAATATGGGAAGCAAAGGAGTCTTTAGAAAAGACTGCTTTTAATTTACTGATATGCAAATCAAAGCATTAGTGGGGATGGAAAAAAAAAAGGAAACATTGTAGAAACATTCTTATTCAAGGACGTTTCTCCTCCAAAAGGACAGATTTCTAATAGCTTTTTTTTTTTCCAACTGGGGGGAAATAGAAAAGATGAGGAAACCCTCTAAGGGATGCTCAGTAGCGAACTGCTAAAATTTCAACTAAACCTAAGGCACCCCCCTCAACACACAATGTACTGTGATTGGGTATGGAATGAAGAGATTGGAGAGATTGCACACTTTGATTTTCTTTGTGCAGCACAGCAAGCTGCTGGGGCAAATTACATGAGGAAGGCTACCTATAAATATATATATATATCAAATATCTTTTTCTATATATAAATATATGTATTATATCTCACACCATGAAAAATGCCTAAAAGCTTATCTCTGATATCAGCGGCTTAGGAGGGAAAAGAAATTAAAGGAAAGACAGAGAGGGGGAGAACACACTTAAGAGTTTTGCAGTACTGTGTATCTCCACATTCATGAGCTGTTCTTTGCAAGTGGAATGCCTTCTACTGTTAAGAATGGACGTATTTCGAAAAGTCAATGTGTACATATATTCTTGACCTTTGTGTGTCTTTATATCTGCATTTTTGAGGCTTCTATAGTTGAAGTTATTCTCTTTCCAGGAGCACCTCCCAAGCACACTGACTACCAGACAATATTTGAGAGATGTTTTTAATTGATAAGACTGTGCAAAAGATACTTTTCTGGCTTGCATACACCAAGTTAGATTCTTCCTGTGGTTTTGCCCTTTGGAATAAGAGACCTGAAAAATACCTTCCCACCTGACCACCAAGTACCAGGATTTTCAGGCTTATGACAGATTTAAGGCTTAAACTACTTAAACTCCAACTTAAGTATGCAACACAAAACACCAGTGTGAAGAATTTCAAGGAATTCTGAGGGAAAACATCATTCAAAGGACTCAGTAAGCATTGTTGCATTTAGAATCTGCCTCCCTTAAATGCTGAATGACTTGTGTCTTATATTAGTGTGTTATACTTTCACCAAGTGCTATTAAAATAGAATTCTATAGGAATGATTCAGCAATGGCAACTTCTCTATAGGTATCAAGCACTTACATCAAGTATACTCTATCACAGCTGATATAAACTCCTTTAGAAAATGAAATAGTGCAGAAACCTCAAAAATGTGAAAATACAGAGGCCTAGGGTAGAAAAAAGAAAATAAGAGAGGGACACCACAAAGAGCAAGAGAAAATGTTAACAGTATCTCCTTCTAACTACCAGCAGCTCCTCAATGGCTCACACACAAAATCCCTGCAGAACATGACAATAAAAAGACTCAGTGTTTAGAGCCCTAATTATGAAGCTACAAAGTATCTTTATTGACACTGTCAACAAAGCTAAATGTAAAATGCATCACATAACCTAGGTCTTGATGTTCATGGCCAAGGTGGACAGAGCTTTGGGCAACATGGTCTAGTTCGAGGTGTCCCTGTCCAAGGCAGGGGGTTGGAACTGGATGATCTTAAAGTCCTTTCCAACTCAAACCATTCTATGATGCAACTAGTAGCATAAAAATACCAAGACTTTCTTTCTCTGTAGCTGTGGATAATAAACAAATTTGCCCAGGAAGAATCAAATACTGACCAGTTATACCTCACACAAAAGCTATAGAGAACTACTTCCGCAGCAGCCAGCTTTATAGAAGTCTTTGTTTATGCAGGGTTTCTGCAATGTTAAGCAATGTGTTGCTTAAATAAGCACAGCATTTAATATTCTGTGCCTCTGCTTGTAATTACGTAGTAACTAAAGGCCCCACTGCTTTCCCAGAACTAACACCTCATTCTTAATTAAACTATGCCAAGCTCCCAATAAGCCAGTGACTAGGACTTTTAAAGCACTCAGCAGTGGTACATATTTGATCATTCTGTATGAACATTAAGTCACACATGGTGGTCTGCACCATACCTACTATTATTAGGCTAATACCGCTTTTTAAACACCTAATGGACTAGTTTTCACATTCATTTAGGTCTTAGTCTAAATGTTCCTGTTTTGTTAAACAAAACCCGGTATTTGTTTTTCCAATACAGCTTAGCATTCTGCAAATCATTTCACAGATGTTAATGGATTCCTGTGAATAAAATCCCTCAACATACTTTCAGTTACAAATTTGAGAAACAGAAAATCAACTCTGGACCAATAAGACGTGGCAACAACACTCGGGAGACTCTGACTTGCAGACTTCTATTAAATTCCCATGACGGAGTGCTTTAGATACAGCACAGTTTGGAAATTGAGCTGCTGCATGCACAAGATTTACATGCAAAACATTCATGAGAACAAATACTCAGTTTCTCTTCTACATTCAACACATGTATACAATTTCCACCAGAAAGTTCCTCAGGCCAAATGCTAACTTTTGCCAGACAAGTTTCTATTGCACTTCAGGGAATGAGTACTGATAGTAGTGCAAGCAGGTAGAGAGGATGAACAATTACGTCAGGGCTAACATGCACCCATGCTAAATAACATCCACTGGAACAATACACTTGCTTTTCTATCTAGCTTGGAAAACAGTAGCTATCTTTTGTGGCAATTTCCTTGTCAGTTTAAGATCACTGATTTTTATGAGACAGACCTGGAGTATTCAGTAGTTTATTAACTCTGCAGTGAAGCAGCAGCATTAAGAATAGAAAAAAGAGCAAGCAGGAAGTAGTGATTGTATCTAGACTCACAAGAAAATGGTCATCCATGCTGTGAAGCATTCTATCATAACATGACTTCTTATATGAAAATATACATGGTTGTGATAAGTCAGTCAGTGCCTTGAAAAACCCCCTTCAGTCTTAGTTTTCATTTCCTTACTTACCAATACATCAACGTAGAGAACCCAGCAGTGCTCTCTGGGATTAATACAAAGTGATTTCAAGTCTACACTGTTCTCGCTGCTAAATACTGTGTAGAATGTACTTGTTATCTCTATGCCAAGTTCTTCTCCTCCCCGGCCTTCAAATTCAGGAGTAGCATTTGCAGAACTAGATAAAGAAAGAAAACATACTTTCACTTCTGAAGCAGCCGATACGCAAAGAACATTCCTTAAATATAAAGCATTAGGAATATCTAAGGATTTCTTTGTACAATAAACACCCTATCTGTGAAGAAATTGTTTCTATTTTGCATAAGAAAATGTCTTGATGCAGATAATATACCTATATTTTGCTACAAACTCTGATGCTAATTAAATTCCACTATCTTCAATTAAGGTTACAATATTGAAGTTGGCGAATTCTCTCAGGGATTATTTCTTAAACACTGTCATCTTCTATCACCTCAGCCCTTTCAAAAATAAAGAAGTGAGAGAAATCTGTCTGAAGTTCAGAACAGCTAACAAGACAGCCTGTTAGAGCTGAATGTTAAATTAATAAGAGGGTGGCTAAGAGGGGAAAGATGTGATGATGCGACAAGTAGGATATGCTTTATTTTCCAAGCTCCATGACTGCCTGACCTTAATTGGTAATTTCTTTACTGAGTGTACTCTCTGCTATCAAGCTCATTATTTTCAGCAACTGCAGCTTAGGGAGAGCAGCATCTAAAAACCATTTTTTCCAGAAGGGATCTGGCAAAAGTGAGCGCTTTTCACTTCCCTGATTCCAACATAATAACAAACTTTATGAGCAGTCATGCAAGAAAGTCCTTCAGTGCTGGGCCTTGTACATAACTAAGAGCAAAATAGAACAATTAACAATAAAAGATAACAGGCCTATAAAATAAAGTTTCTATCACCAGGACACAGTGAAATAGAGCATAAACGTGCAGAAGTGCATATATAGCAAATTAACAAATATTCTGAACTCAACCTCTGGTTTATAGCAAAGGCAAAAGCAGTCTCAAGCAGTAGACTGGTGACACACATGGCAGATCTTGGTTTTAAATAAACCGGTCAGACCTCCACAAATCAATTTCTCATTATAGAACTCAGGAAAGGCGGTTATTCCATAGGAATAATTATGATACGTTCAAAATCTAGAATAGCAAAGCCTTGTATTCCCCTGGCTGGGCACCTCCCAGTGCCAGTTTCTCATGTACGTCTGCTGTATATATGATGACAGTTTTAGCTCTTCCAACAGGCAGGCTGCAGGGACACACACATAATGGCATAAAACAAAGTCTTAGAACATAATCCCTTAAAAAAACCCCACAACTAAAGATCCTCATTACCTAGGTATGACTTAAACCATCAAGTGAACTGCATCAAGACTGGGTTTAAACTTAAACAGAGGAAGTTCGGGTTACATATATGGAACAATTTCTTCTCTGAGGGTGCTGAGGCGCTGGCATAGGATGCCCAAAGAAGCTGTGGCTGCCCCATTCCTGGCAGCTTTCAAGGCCAGGTTGGATGGGTTCTTGGAGCAGCCTGGTCTTGTGTGAGGTGCCCATGCCTATGGCAAGGGCTTGGAACTGGATGATCTTATGAGCCTTTCCAATCCAAATGATCCTATGAGTCTATGTCTGCAGAGCCTATAAGCTTACATATGTAACTGCCTATTATTCTTACCTCCAAGAATTACCTCAGGGTATTTCTCCCAACTTATTCTTTTGCAGAACGGATGAAAACTCAGAATGCCAAGAAGAGCTACTGGATTTTACAGAAATTATATACTGCTACTATAAACAGACAGCACTATACATGCTTTTTAAACAAATTACTGCCAATCAACCACTGATCTGTGCTTCCAGACAACACTTGTCACACAAATAGGCACTACAAGTGTGACACACAATATGGGACACCAATTTTGTAGAGACAGGTCCATATCTAAGTGTAGCTTAATTCTGGAAGCATGCCCAGTCATGTCTTCAGGTTGCACTAAACAAGCACTAACCCATAGAAGTAGCTTTTATGCAAGTTATTCTGTTTATCTACTCTGTTTAAAGTACAGTTACACAAGCATTATGATTCCTGTAAGTTGAGAAGAATTATATAAACTTCAAGCTGTATCTCATTATTATTTCTAAACAGTTTCATCAAATGTTGTATTATCTAATTATAAAGAGATCATTTCTTTGGCAGTTAGAAGGAAGAACATAAGACTCAACTGGAATATCACTGCAAATGCATCTTAATTCCATTATCCTTTTCACACTTCAGTTCCTTGCCATCCAAGTGAAATAAAAAAAAAAGGGTACTATTATATTAGCTACATGGTAAATACTGCCACCTAATGCTGACAGATTCTTACAGTAATTTACACTGGATAACACTTGAAAAAGGGTTGTCTAGCACACTAGTAAGAGAAAAAGACAAAACATTTGTTTCATGGAGCACAGAAAGAACTTAGTAATGGCCGGATAGAGCACAGAATTTCTACTCCCACACAATGTAATTCTAAATACTTTCAAAACCTTTTCAGTATCACACTGAATAACAATCAAGATTCTTCAAGCATAATGATGCTTCTACCACAGATCTCTACTGCATTTCAAAACTGATGCTGTTACAACCAAAATCTTCCTCTTACTGGAGTTAAGTACTCCCCATTTGTTGCTCAGGCCATTAGAGAATCACAGGATCAATTATAGGGCTGGAAAGGATCTCTGGAGGTTACCTAGTCCAACCCCTGCCAAGGCAGGTTATACAGGAACATATCCAGAAGGGTTTGGAATGTCCCCAGAGATGGAGACTCCACAACCCTGCTGGGCAGCCTGTTCCAGGGCTCTGCCACCCTCAGTGTAAAGTTCTTCCTCACGCTGAAGTGAAACTTGTGTTTCAGTTTATGACCACTGCTCCTTGTCCTGTCACTGGGTACCACTGGAAAGAGTCTGGCACCACCCTCATGGCACCTGTCTTTGAGATACTGATCTGAATTGATGGGATCCCCTCTCAGTCTGCTCTTCTCTAGACTACCCAGGCCCAGCTCCTGCAATGTCTCCTCAGAAGAGAGATGCTCCAGACCCCTGATCATTCTTATGGCCTCCACTGGACCCTCTCCAGTAGCTCCTCATCTTCTTTGTACCGAAGAGCCCAGAACTGGACACAGTGCTCTGGATGGGGCCTCACCAGGTTGAGCAGAAAGGGAAGATCACCTCCCTTGACTTGCTGGCTACACTCCCCCTGACGCAGAAAGATGGTGAAACAGAAGCTGTCAGGTCACTGCCTGAAGAGAGCAGTCAGGGTATCCAATCCACCTTAGTGAAAAAACCTTCTTTATTATGCTCAAGTCAACCTTGTTAAGGTATCATCAAGCATTAGCTTGAGGTAAGTCATTAAAAAATATGGAAAAAATCTATCTTTTTGGGTAGGAGAGGGTTAGAAAAATATGAAAACACACAATATAAATAGTTCATGTTCAATCAAATGCTATGGAACAAAGAAACATTGAGGAGATAGATGATGTTGATCATTCTCAACTAAGGTGATACCAACTATACCCATCTCATTCCTCATGGAAAAAACTGTGAAGACAATTCTTTCAAAACTCATTAGTTTGCCTCTACAAAGAACAGCTGCCATGATAATGGCTTTATGGTAGGAGGGAAGAAGAGGAAGAAAGGTTCCTTTTCTGCCGCCACAATTCAAGTGATACCTTTAGTGACTGCTCTAAATTTGTTTTAAGTTGACATTTCCCCACAAACCACAATGGAACAGTACCTGAGGATCACCTGAGAGCATGCTGATGTGGTTGTTCTCCAATACTGTCATCTCTTATGATTTGGAGAACCACTTCCCAGCTATCCTTATCTGATCCAGGCTCCCATGCAGGCATTCCAAATAGGCTCACTCTCCCAGCTTCAACAAAAGCATTTCTGGCCTTCAGAGTAGAGAAACAGTTGGCCACACTTGGACAAATAAATTCCTTGTTGCCCTAATTCCACAAACAATAACTAACACACTCAAGGAATTCCGAGGTCTGTTTTTCATTTCTGTTGTTAGTATTTCTCACACTTGGAAAATGATAAATCTTTGCCTCAGTAAAAAAAAGTCAGTATTAGAAGAGCCACAAAACTCTTATGTGACAAAAGGAGGCACAAGATTCTTTCAATATCAATGGCCAGGATCACTGTCTTTTCCAAGGCAGTAAGGACATCTCACAGGACAGGGACTACTTGTTCTATGACAGGTAGTTTCTGGTATCCCAAATCAGTGCCCCAAAAATCACCTCTTCCAGAGACTTGCATTAATGTCTGTCTCAAAATGAGACTAAATGGGATGCTAGGTTAAGGACTCAGAGCAGAATGAAGAGAAATGGAATTTTGGGGCAGAGAATTACATACATGATCCAGCAAGTGATTATTTTCAGCGCTACAAGAAACTGGAAGTTTCAGGAAAGAAGCATTTTAAGATAGCAAACACCGCAGTTCAAGATTTTGTTATTGATTCCAACAATATAAAAGCTAAGCAGAAGGCAGAAGAATCTCGCCAGGAGATGCAGTATATCAAACTCTGCTCAGTTACTACCACCCAGTGGCAGCCTGGAAAAGCATCAGAGCACTGATAGCATCCCTTTACAGAGAACAAGCTGCTGCCACTTCACATTATGTCTTTCGGATCTTCCTGGAGGTTAGAGGTCACATTTCACAAGTATGAAAGAAGTTACTATCCTTCTCTAAAATACGGGCTTTTGGTCTGTGTTGCCACAAGAAGTAAGGATTACTCTTTTCTACAACTGACAAGATCCATCTTGCACAATATTGCTGCACATCCTCATCCCACCTTCTCATGGAACAGAGATTAACAGAAAATACAACCTAACATTAATCTAACGAGTTAAAAGTTTTTCTAACATTCATTTATGTAGGAAAAATGTCACAGAATTGCAACAGCCCCACAGATCATTTGTTTTAGTAAGATGTCCCTGCTGTCAGTGGACTTTCTTCATGGAGAAGCCATCAGAAGAAAGCCAATGCTGCTTAGGATATTTCACACACGAGTGTTATAACGCAATCAAGTTCAGATCTCCTCTAATTGCAGGACTACACTTGAGAAGATCATTTTCCTGTCTGATATTTTTTAAACTGTAATCACAGACAAACAATTAACTCATAGGTGAGTCCTTCCCTCTACAAGTTTCCACAGTTAGCTAGGACCTCGTGGTGTACAGAAGCAGGCTTAGGTAAGGCTGCATAATGTGAGAGATACAAATGTCAAGGCAGATATAGCTAGTTAGGTCAGAGAGATTACCAGATACACAGTTACTCAGTAGCTCACATACCTTAGCTTTACTAATGGTGTATTGGTTTAGTGTCAGAGTAGCAACATCTTTCAGTATTAATGAAAAGACCCCAAAACATCACATGCAACAGGGCTAACTTGACAGTGCCAAGGCTTTTGAGAGGTTCCTAAAGCACCATGATTCATGAAAAACAGTTTCAGGAAGTCTGCAAGACGCGCATACCGTAGTTTCAGACAGCAGACAATCTGGAATAACACTGAGATGTCACTATGCTACTTCAGAGCAACCTGAAAATAAGAACTCTGTTTTCTTCTAGCTTCCTTTATGATTTCAGCACTACGAAGACTGTAAGGCTAAATAACAATCCTCTTGTAGCACAAAGCCACAAATATGATTTAAAACTGATTCAATTTTAGTTAATAAAATACTGATTCATCAATAAATCCAAATTTTCTAATTCATCTTATACCTGAAGTTTACAGCGAGAATTTTTCTTCTTTCATAACATGCAGATTTGTAGAAAACACACTTCAAACTTATGCTGCTTTCACAGCCAAAGCAAACCTTTAAGGACAGTTAAAGTACAGTCTGTACCAGTCAATTCTTTCTTTCTGGAATACATTACTTTCAAAGGAGATTTTCTGTACTCTATCACTGTGAAAAGACAACTGCCTCTGTAGTCATGAACTCATGTTAAATCCATGCGTAACTGAACCGTTACTCCTTTCCAGGTGCAGTGATGGTTTGCAATGTATTTTTTTTCTTTAACCTTTTTTTTACTCCTGAACTCCTACTGCTTTGCTTATTTTGGGTCTGCAGAACCAGCAGAAAGTTTCTGAACATTCACCACTGCTGAAAGATTAAATTAACTTGTTTCTATTACTCAGAGCCTTACAGAAGGTTAGCGGAATGAAGGTAAAATCTTTGGAAGAATGGAATTACTCATTTATTCCAAATATTAGATCTACCTCCTCTCTTCTAGTATACTAACCAGTCGACACAGAATTCCAGGTAGCCTTCATCTGGCTTCTCTATCTTTGGTGTCCCCATTTCAGCTTTTACTCCTACCAAGATATCAGTGTTTCCCTGTTAAAAAAAAAAAACACACAACAAATTGCACATCTGGAATTACAGTCACAGAACTACTCAATTTAAATGTCTAAGCTGATATTTCTACCTTTTACTTACCTACACTGATAATTCTATCAGAATGAACTAAAAATAAGTTTAGGTTTCAAAAAAAAAAAAAAGAGGCTTTAGAAGGACAGCGTTAAGCCTAAGAAGATTCTTCAAATGTTAGCTTTCTCTAGGCTAAAAAGACACTCTTACTTGTTCTGAAAACAGCTATTTCTGCGTAACCTTTATAATACTGTACAGTGTATTTATCTTCTTCACATTCAACACATGCCAGAAGTAGTTTTGCTTCACTCTAAACGAACAAATTTTTTTTTTCCCCAGGGATAGGCTCAATAGCGATTTCAGCTTTCAAGATTAAATGCCAGATTAGTTCAGACTGAAGACTGGCCAGCTACTTCATAGCCAATGTAGCTCAAGCAGGTTGAGCCGGCCCAAATGAATTATATAGCCTGGCATTATTTCCTTAACCCAAGAGTTTCAGTTAGTGCTATACACACGTGTTATTACACACACATACACAAACCCACCTACAAATAGCCTCATCTTACCTTAAAACTAGTCACATAAATCAGGAATTTCATTAGCAAAGTGCACAATCTCTAAGCAATTTACCTACCAGCTTTACTCTTGCAGATCCACTTGTGTTTGATACAACATCTGTTTCTACTTCAGCACATCTGTAGTCTTCACAGCCACGACCATCTACACGAAGATCCTCCTAAGTATGATAATATATTGTGCTTAAGGGAATCAGTAATGAAAAGGAAAAAAAAAGAAATAATTAAAAGAAACAAAAGAAAGAACCCGTGCTTTTAAAGTTTCTTTTTTCTATGCCAAACACAGCAGTAAAAAGGATATAAAAGCAACAGCTCTAGCTTCCCACTTAGGAACACAACAGAACCAACTGCATGTTTCCATTTAAATCTCATTTATTCCAAGCTTGCAACAGGTTCTCTACAGAAGGTCATGAACTCCTCCACTAAGTCACCTTAACACCAAAAGAAAGCTTCTGACTGCAAAGCTATAAAGGTCTCGGCTTAAAAACATGCTTTACCACATGTTTTTCCTAGAACATCAAGTTCTGTACTTTCATCTGTAATCAGGGCCCAGCAAACAAAAGTAACCCACCAGCCTTCCAAATGCTTTCATTTGTTTGTATTACCAGGTATTTTGTACCCTCAGAAACTATACAGCTCATTCCTATTAAAACAGCTTTTGTCCTTTGCAAAAAGTACTGTCCTTTTATCTTTAGTATTGCTTCCCACGTGTCCTTCACTTGTCCTCAGTCCACTCAGTTCCTTAGCTCAGCGACAGGCTAAAACTCTACGTGACAGCAAACACTTGAGAAAGCGCACAGAAAATGCAGGAGGAGAACAAGACATGAAAAACCAAACCCCGTCCTGCTCCCAGCCTGCTTTCTGTCCCGATGCCCCGGTCGCAGTGCGCTTGGGTAATTCTACACGTTTCTACAAAGCCTGTGGTGGCAGCACAAGGGGGAATGGCTTTAAACTGAAATTCGGTAGATTTAGACTAGACATTAGGAAGCTCTTCCCTGTGAGGGTGCTGAGGCGCTGGCACAGGGTGCCCAGAGAAGCTGTGGCTGCCCTATCCCTGGCAGTGTTCAAGGCCAGGTTGGACCCAGGGGCTTGGAACAACCTGGTCTGGTGTGAGGTGTCCCTGCCCGTGGCAGGGGGTGGAACTGGATGAGCTTTAAGGTCCCTTCAAACCCAAACCATTCCGCAGAGATTCCCCGCCCAAACACCAGGAGAGCTCCCTCCCTGCTTCCCATTCCACACAGGGAGCAAGCACGAGGAGGGAATGTGCTTTACCCCACACCTCCCAGGACAACAAACACCAAGAGGCACAATCTGAAGGACACCCCGCTCGGAGCGGTCCCCGGCCTCCCTCCACCACTACCTGCACGCCATGCACGATGTAGAGCTTCTCCGGCTCGCTCAGCACCACGGCGGCCATGCTCCCGCCCTCCTTCCTCCCGCCGCGCCCCGCCCTTCCGCTTCCGGCGCTCACGCGACGCCGCTGCACGGCAACGGCCGCCGCGCCTTCCGGGGGCACGGGAAGCGCTGAAGCGCCATTACTGCCCCTCGGTGTGGAGTGTGGATCTCCTCCTCTCATGGGCAAAGCGGGGTCTGCAGCACGTAAATCCCCCTCAGTAAGGCTTTCATAGGGAGCAGACGAATCATTCCTGGACGCGAGTCGCTCTGCGTCCCCGAATAAACGCTTCCTCCGAGAAGCTGACGTGATAAAGGGGCAGCGCCCGCTCGCTGCCTGCCCTGTGCTGAGGTAAAACCTGCTGAAGGAGGCTGCGGAAGTACCTCGCTAGCCGGGAAGGGCTCGTGTAGGGATAAACCCCGCCAGAGAAATGAGGGAACGGAGAGGTTTTTTAGCTCGGGGGAAGGACCGAGCGAGGCAGGTTGGTGAGGGAGCAGAGAAAAGAGCAAGTGCTTCGGTTAGGAGAGCGCTGTCGGTGCTGTGCCGCATATCCCTCGGAAAGGAGCATGGGAAGTGTAATTAATAATACGTGCATTAAAACAATAAATAAGGCTGTGTTTTTTTTTTTTTTTTCCCAACCTTAATTGGAAGTTTCAGAGCAGTGAATAGTTAATGTAAGTTTAACGCTTTTTTTTTTTTTTTGTTTCGCATGGCTCTTGTGTGTAATTTTAAAAGTTACTGTCTGACTTGATGCTGATGTTTGCTTGGGTGAGAATGACCCATGGCTCGTGAGGATAGCACAGTGTATTGCTGGAGTTTATCCAGACATTTTTAGCTCTCTGAGACTCCTTAATCAAGCATACAGGACCACAGGCAGGGACACCTTCCACTAGACCAGATTGCTCCAAGCCCCATCCAACCTGGCCTTGAACACCGCCAGGGATGGGGCATTTACCACTTCTCTGGCAACCTGTGCCAGTGCCTCAGCACCCTCACAGAGAAGAGCTTCTGCCTAAGAGCCCATCACAGTCTTCCCTCTGGCAGGTTAAAGCCATTCCCCTTGTCCTATCCCTTGTCCAAAGCACCTCTCCAGGTTTCCTGTAGCACCTTTAGGCACTGGAAGCTGCTGTAAGGTCTCCCCAGAGTCTTCTCCAGGCAGAAAAGCCTGAAACAAGAAGTTTTGGAGGTTTTAGTTTGGGTTAGGTCTGGTCCTGTTAGAAAGCTACACATCTGTTACCAGTCAGATCAGTGGATGCTTTCTGGGATGCATTTTGTGGTTTTCCTGCATGTAAAAGGAGTTAAGTTTCTGAATACTGGGGTTATTTGGGGGTTGCTCACAACTGCTCAGTGGGAGAGCAGCAGTGGAACCTGACCAAGCTGGGATCTGAGGCTTGGGTAGCTCATACTCCTCCTTGGGAAACCCGGGGAGCACCAGGCAAAGGCAGTACCCCTATGGGAAAGCAGCCTGCTTGTGTGTCCTTGAACAGCACGTGCCAGCGCTGCATCTGCACTGAACCCTTTTCTGCCCCACGGAACAGTTCTCGTGTCCTCACGTTCCCCAGCATGAACCAGACTACTGCAAGGAGAGATTAGAAACTCCCTTGCAGGAGTGAATTCCTGATCCAAAATAAAGCATCCATGTAGGTGCTGTGTGATTCCCAGAGAGCACAGGGAAAGGGGGCTCCCTCCCAGTCCTGTCTAATGGCTTAGCTGGCAGTTCCAACTGCAAGGAGTAAGTGTCTTATTATTTATCATTATTTCTGTATTCCCCCTTCTGCCACCCCAGCCTGGAGCCTACCTAATGCAAGTGGAATTTTTGCACAGCCCAGAGGCTCAGCTAGCACATCTCTCGTACTCCTGCAGACAGCTGTTTTCCAGAGGTGGGAAAAGCCCAGGCCTGGCTCGGGTTTTGTCTGGGAGGACAGAAGGCATCCCCTTGCCCTGAAGAGCACTTCCAAGGACACTGGCGTTCCCTTCAATGTGCTGTACCAGTGGAGGTTATCAGGCAAAAAGGACATCAGTTGTGTTTGTTTCTGCAAGGGTAAAGCGATGCGGTTTTCTCTAACCTTGTAAATGGATGACATGCTGAAGTAAAGCCAGCCTGAGGGAACCACCTGGAATGTCAGAATTCCCACTGCGTCATTAAGTAACGCCTGCCGAGGATGTCCAGCCTGGAAGCGATGGCTCGACACCGCGAGCCTCAAGCAAAGGTGAGCCACCGCCTGTGTGCGGATACCTGCCAACCAGGTATCCATCCTGCCTGGGGCCGGGAGCCCTTCCCCATAGAAAGCAAACGCCCCCAAAACCTTATTTTCTCTCCGCAAAACCCGCATTCCACCACCCCCCGCACGTAAACACGCCCCGGCCGCACGGGGCCCCGCCGCCGCTCACTTCCTGGTTCCTGTCGGCCCCACCTCCCCGCCGAGCACAGCGTAAGGGGCGGCGGCGGGGCCGTGCCGGTGCTCCGTGGGGCGGATGGGGCGCGGCGCTGTGCGGCGGCGTTGGCGGAGGCCTGTGGGGTAGGTGACAGAGGGAATGGAGCGGGGGGAGTGCTGGAGCGGGTCGCTTCCCGGACCGTGAGGCCATCCCCCTCCCGCGGCTGAGGCGCCCGCCGCTTGCACCGCAAGCAGGGAGCACCCCTCGGCCCTCCGCCCTCTCCCCGCGCTGTGCGGGAGCCCGCCTAAGGGCCGCTCGGTGCACCCTCTTCCCGCCGGCGGGGCACCGGGCACGGGCGGGTCGCGTCCTGTCCCGCAGCGGCGTGTCCTGGAGCTTTTGGCATCGGTTGGGAATCGGGAGATGGGCTCGTGCTCACCCCTTTGGTACGCCGCTTTCCAGCGCTGGGCTTTAAATACTGGGAGGCTGAATACGTTAAATAATGCTGGGCTGGTCTGCTCCAGGGGCCCTTAGAGCAGCGTAACGTCTCCACGGCCTGAAATTTAAACTAGGTGCCTCCAGCAATTTCGTCGGGGCCCTGTGGTCTGTTACTGGGGTGCGGTGGTGGAATGGGGTCCTGTAACCTGTCAGTGCGTTGCAGTGATGAAATGGGCCCGCTGGTGAGCAACTGGACAGTATTGCTGATCGTCTCACTTTAGAGGTGGTCGTGGTCAGTCGGTGTCAAGCTACGGCTGTCTGAAGGCACTGTAGGGCAGTTGTGACTTCAGGGACAGTAGTAATCTGTGTTGAGACCATGGTGCAGTGCTGTGGTGGGGTTAGTTGAGATGGGTGGTGAGGAATTAATCTGGCCTGCTTTTAAGCAACAGCTTCTAAATATTACTGGAGTACTTCAGAGAAGTAATTTTTAAGAAGAAGCAAGAACTCACTGTGGCTCATTAGGAAACAATCTTAGAGAGAACATAGGCTCAGGTGAGGAGGAGGCGGCACTCTGGTCTCTGCTGAACTCTCTTGTTGCCTGGGTGCTAGTGAGGGATGCTCTGAACACCAGAGCTTGTTTAGATTTCTTTCCTTTGGTCCCGATTCGAAAAAGATAACCTGTGTTTGTCCAGCATGCAAAAGAGAGAGACAAATGCCTGAAACCAGACATGGATTTATTCACTGTC
>JANRGW010027622.1:0-25377 GCA_024733675.1 Psilopsiagon aymara | reverse complement strand
TCCTCTCCTCTCCTTCTCCTTCTCCCTTTCCTTCTCCCTCTCCCTCTCCCTCTTGTCTCTTTTTCTTTTTGCACTGGGATAAATAGTTATGCAAACTAAAGTCCAATAGTGAATCTTTAAATTGCTGTCAGAAGGTTTAAGACCTCTCCTTGGAAAAGGCTTTTGTGGAAACATTGGGAGAGTAATTAATATAGACAAGGAGAAAAAAATCTTGCTCCTTTAATTTGAAAGGCTTTAGAAGAATTGTTCTACCATCATACACATCAATTGAAAAGTGTAATAATTTTAAATACGTTTCTGTATTACGTATTACACCTTTCTGTGTGTTTAGAACAGGGGTATGGAGGTGAAATATGGCAGCTGTCACTCCAGAAGCAGAAATAATTGCAGCTTATTCCTTAGGCCAAGGTGAAGTGAGTGGAAAACTTAACTCATCCAAAAGACATTACCCTTTCAAGCGTGGTTGTTCATCATCTACAGAGTCATGTTTGTTTTCATGCAGATCACTCTCAATATTGATGTATTCATCCTCCTGGAAAACAGATCAGTGCCAAGGCTGTGACAGGGGTGCATGCTTGGTAAGTAAGGCACAAAACCCCAGATCCCCCCTGGCAGGTGGCTGAAGCAGCGTGAAGGCTTTCCCATCTGCGCTGAGCACTCGTCTCCAGCTCTCCTGTCTGCCACCAGCACTGTGATCAGTGTTAGGCAAGCCCAGTGGTTAGACTGTGGCTGTGAACTTTCCCAAGCCATCCATACCATTTTGAAAGGTCCATCATGGACCTTGCCTTGGCTCTTGCTTCCATCTGGCTTTCCTGCTGCAGATGCCACTGAAAGTCCTGGAAAGCCCTAAGTTAGTTCCTGGTGAGAGACTTGAACCAGCTCAAAGGCAAAGTTAACATAAAATGAGTAATAAAAATGTTGCAGAGGAATATGTACATAGAAGCTGCTACTCATTCCCGTAGCAGAAAGCTCAGCATGACAGGGACAGGAGTCTTGAGTCCTCTTGACTGCAGTTTTTGGAGGAGGAAAGGGGATGGAAGTAGTGTAACTCTGTCGAGCTACACTGTGGCTTAAGGGTGCATTTTCACTAACCTCAATTTCTATCTCTTTTTGGTCTTGACTGTGAAATAAAACAAACCTGAGAAATACGCATGCTGCCAACTGAGAGCATTCTTCTCAGTGGCTGCAGGAGGTGGGCTTTTTACCTGAGGGACATTGGGTGCTGATAGTATTGAAATATCATTTATTCCTGGGCTTAAATTTGGGGTGTATTGCATGCAGGTTCTTATCACAGATTTTTGAACCTACATTACAAGTTAGGAAAGCCCAGCCCTCTGGGTTGAAGAGCCATGCTTTCATGTGTGCAGGCTTCTGTCTTAGTATCTCCACTACACTTGCACAAAGTAGTGACCGAACACTTTCACCTGTACCTTTTAAATGGGAAATAGGTTTCTTTGACTAAAATGAAGCTTTCATGGACTGCAACTACTTTTCTCTGTTTTAAAAGTTTCATTCAGTTCCTTTTATTCTTTTTGTTTTGACATTTTCCTTTTTGTTGTCTTTTGAAAATGAAGGTATAGGTACTGTCCATCACCACTCTCTCTGAAGATCTCAGATCCTGGTCTAGTTCACAGGAGCGCATATCAGAACAGTCCAAGTAGTCCTTTCCATCACTGTAAGTCTGGAACCACTTCAGTTTTGAGAACAGAGGCATTTCTTTAGCAGCATGCCTTTTCTGCCTTTGGTTGTATCAAAAAACTCCACTGGAAGATACAAAAGAATATCCACAGCATGAGGAAAACTCTATTTCTCGTGTGCTGCTTCAAGGACCATCACCAAACTTGGCAAGTAGGTATGTTTTCATGCTACATGTTACAACAGGATAAATTCTAGAAGTTTTTAATGGAGCTTTTATGGTATCAGGTTGAAAATTGAGTGTGGATTTGAAAATATTAATAAATGACACTAGTAAAATATCTGTGCGGATTTTTAACCTAACTTTCATGTGTTCACAGTGAGCTACTCACAATGGTGGCTTAAACGAATGTACAGTCAGAGCTGCTGCCTCCAATTTGTGTTTGTCAAGAAATTTTCCTTATTTTGAAAGAACAGGTATTTAATAAAATGTATGCCCTGTCTGACTGAAAGATTGTGTCTTGAAATCCAATGTTTCCAGCTTCTCTTTCTCCAGCTTCTCGGGAAAAAATGCTCTGTATCAATTTGTCATCCATGGTATGCTCTCTGATCACTATAGCTGATGCCTCTTTTTTATCCTGTATGAAGCAGTTATGACATTAGAAAACATTTTTCTGGATCCTCCATATCCTGTCAATTTTCTGTGTTTTTTCCTAATTTCTGAGAACAGACCTTGCTTCCCTGTCAGTTTATGAATTTTCAATCAAATTCAGGCTTTCTAAAAATATATATCTTGCAAGTATCATCATAGCCAATTGCTGAAACTGAATGTGACGTTCATAAAATTACATAAGATTATTTAAAAAAAACAACAACTACCAAAACCAAAAAAAACCAAAATCTAAACCATACCTGGTTAACGTGCACAGTTTTCTTATTTTCTGAATTCTTCATTCTCTGTGAATTGTCTCCAGGACCTTTGATATTTTTAACATCAAAACCTTCGCTGTCACTCCGGAGTGTGAGAAGACCAGAAATTATATTGGTTCAAATAAAAAAACAAAAGCCTTTCTCATATGCAGTAAGAGCTGATTTTATATTCCGATGCTGTGCTTCTATGTTTTAATTAACTAATACAGGGACCCTGCAACTCATTGTGCAGAGCTCAGGTGTTCAAGTCCTCGTGCTATTACACAAACCTGCATCTGCCATGCGTGTTGCTTACCTACTGTGAATCTGTTGTTTTCTTGACCCAAACTCACATGTACACCCGGTGCTGTGCTTTGCCTCAGCACTGGTTCAACAAGTTTGCAAAGATCTAGCCCTTCTCCCCACGAAGGGCAGAAAGGCCTACCTGTGCCTTCCTCAGCTTGTTAGTACCTTAACTCCAGCATATATGCTCCTTATGCATATGCAGTAATGAAAAAAGGTGCACTTCTACTACTCTTGGGAACTCCTGGAGTATCTTTAAAGAGAGCGGTTAGCTTTATTGTATTAGTTGCAGGTGGTATACCTACAGAGTTGAAGACAGACATAATCAACTCCACTATTCCTACTACTACTATTATTATTAATTATTATTATTAGGTTTTCTTAATGTTTTGAAGAGTACATTATTTCTTTATAATGATCCTTGAAGGTCTGCTTCTTATTTTGGTCTTGTAAGAAAGCTTCTTATACTAAATGTTAAACAATTTATACCCACAATTGAGACAAATGTTTCATACTTCAGTGGTTTCTTTTGGCAGCAGTTATGGTGCAGTCATTTCACTGTGCTTTATTGCATGTAGTATCTCATTACTTACATGGTAATAAAACCAGTAAATGAGTATCTACACTTAGCCTTCTAAGAAAATGATCATTTCCAAATGAACAATATAAAAATAAGCTTAATCATAGTAAATTATTATAAAGCAGGAATTGGCAGTACTACTAAGACATAAATTAAATTTTGCCTATTAATGGAAACATGACCATAGAAGCAACCAGGGCACTTCCCAGTAACATATGCTCCTTAAAGATGTTCTGCCTCTAAACTTCACACAAAACTGGTTTCAGTAAAAATGTTTCTGCAATCTTGTGTGCCTGGTGGAAGAGGGTTGCACCTGCTGTGGCTCTGATAAACTGGATGCTGACATATAAGTTCCCTTCCTTCTAAGAGAAGAATGTCTTTGCATTCCTCTCAGAGGAACATATTTCTTTATCAAATATCATCTCTCCTACTCTTTGCCTTCTAACCATGCTGTGTTAGGAGCCTGTCATAGCTGTCCCTGCAGTCGACAATGAAAACCTCTACTGAACTCTCCATAAAGTGCAAAAAACCATTCATCACAAGAAGGAGTGCTTAACTGTAGCACTGAGATACATTAAAAAGAGAGCGTAGTGAAGATGAAGTGGTTTGGTTCTGTAATTGGCACACACACACCCCTGGGATTGTCTGAAGACTGAGCAAGAAAAAGCAGAGATGTCTTAGGACTTTTTTCAGCCAACGTGAAACCCAGTAAGCATCCACGAAACAACTGCTGTCCACACACAATGGAAGTACAGAAATAGGAAGAAACCTCTAAAAGTCACTTTGTCCAACCCACTGCTCAACTGCAATAATTACATAACTTCTAGAAAAATTTAAATATATTAATGCATGAGTAATGCAGCAGAAATCTAGCAAGATCATGATGTGATTGATGGGACTCTAAATAGCCCACACTTCAGAATGATAGATTTGTGTTGTTTTTTGCAAGCATAAACCCCACTGATTTCAGCTGATTACACCACATTTCTGCTATATTCCAGAATCAGTAGAAACTGGATAATTATTATTGATAACAAATTTACTTCAATAAGAGACTACTTCTGTTGACTAAAGCAGCCATTACATGCCATGAAGCTGAGTGATTTTCTTATATTTCATAGCTGATTCTTCAAGTACAATGTCTTCATCTTCCCCTTTATACATTTTTTTTTAATTTTGCTTGGTAAAAATGCATGTTATTTAACCTTACCCCTTGGAAAAAAAAGAAAAAAAGGAAAAAAAGTATTTTTAGTTTCTTATAAGAATAGCAATATTTAAGTAGCAAATAAAACCTGTTCCCTTTTCCTATTTGCTTGATCTGAGTTTGCTGAAGGAACATCACATCAAAATGTCAATCTGCCTGTTTTTATCACCTGCTGTTGCAGATTGCTACCAAAGTGCCCAGCCAGAAAACTTCTACTTCATTATCCTTTTCCACCTTCCTGGAAATGTCTGTAGAACAAAACACCAGAACAGAAAATGGGAGTTCAAGCCTTAGAGACTATAGCTACCATGGTCCTTATATGAGTACACACGAGATCCAGCAATATGCCATGTCACTTCTGAACCTGCTCGGTCTGTAGTGTCACAAGGAAGCAGGAAGTTAAAACCAAGTGAGAGGAGCTTGGAGGGGAAAATTCTCTTCCCGTTAGGCCACAGTTGAAGTATTACAGAATTGATCCATCTGTTTTGAATGCTAACAATATGAAAAGTGTTACACAGTTGTGCTTCTGATTTCACACTCTGCTGCACTTTTACTGAATAAAATTGCCTGCTTCTAAAATATTTGATTACATGGCAAGGGCATGGGTACCTGAAAGTGAAGTGCTCTTACAACGTTTGTTTAGTTCCCTCCAGATGAGCAGTTCATTTTGCAAAGTCATTTTGCACCACTGCATTCTTTGCCGTTCCCTCTTGTGTCCTCCCTGCCTTTTGAAGGAGGGATTGGTTTTCCTAAAAGAGTGTAACTTCTATGAGTTGTGTTTCTAACAACAGCACACTCTTTTAGAGTAAACGGTTTTCCCCCTCTGCCAGTTAGTGATGAAAACAGATTGCCTATCAGAGCATCCAGATAGCTCCTTAAACTGTTTATGGTTTAAGAGTGGGTCATTACATTAGCTTTGGAGATTAGAATCAGGGTACTTAAGGAACTCTGTGGAAAACACATGCTTCAAAGCAAATATTTTAAGCTACCAGGATAGATTTCATTGGATTTGAGATTATATTCAGTCAACTGAAATGAAGCCATATGGTTCACTGTTCAAAACTTTGCTGTTCTTTTAATATTCAGTGTAATCGAAGAACATTTCATCTAAGTTTTCACTCATGTACTACCTTGTGTTAGTCAGTGTCAAAATTCTGAAGCAGTAAAAATGAACTTCAAGTATGGATGAAGAAAATTTTTGATCAATAATCACAGCATTCTTAAATTCCTGTCAAGTGATAAAATTCAGTGTAAGGGCTGAAGGGATAAGTGCTCATTATCCATGCGTTTAACTACAGTAAATGAGCTGTTGAGAAAGCAGCAGATAAAAGACATGTACTGCCAGATTTAAATTCAGATGGGTAAGTCTTCACGAGGTATTTTGAAATGGGTTGTAAATTAGCCTCACCCACCTCTGAGTACACTAGTGTTTTCTTTAAAAGCTTAAGCTGTCAGTCTTGAGTGGGATAGTTGGATAGTATCCTGAAACGCAGGATAAACAAGTTAAAATGATAGACTGGCAAAAGCAGGCCATAAAAAAGAAATAGGAAGTCCATTTGCTCTCAGAGAAAGTAAAATGCATCCGAGGCAGAAAGCAAAAGCCAGAAAACATTAAAAAGGAAAAAAGATTTGCACATTCCTGAGAAGATGAAAAGGTGAGCATGAGCACCCCCCACACACACACAGTTAATGGCAATCAAAACATCTATTGGTAGCAAGCAGGGACACAATGAGGATGCCAAAGACAAGAATCCTAAAAATGTTTTTTTACAAGGAAAGTTTACTTAACCTGAGAATAAAAGAGCTTAAAGGTACGAGTAATTTTCACTGCTTCCTGTTACAGAAGGGTAGTATGTCACAGTTAAATTATTAAAAAAACCAAACCAAACCAAAACCTACAAACAAAAAAAACTGGCTTTAGAAAGCAAGTTTCAAAAATGTGAAAAAGGCCTGTGTACTTTCCTGTGTGTATCTGATAGAGTTATGCAGTGCAATGCCTTCCTAATTTCCAAGAAAAATTACAGCAATTATGGAAATGAAATGTAAATTCTTAATAGAGCCTATAGTCTTTAATTAACCAACCAGACAAAAGTATCTAGGACGTTCTGGAGAATGGAGATAAACACAGAAATATATGGCATTTTTCATGATGTTGTAAGCTGGTCTGAATGAAATGGAGTACAAAAGCTGTGTATGTTATGGCAGTACCAATGTTCTTATGTAACATGAGTAAAAGGCAGAATTTTAAAAGGCATCCTTCCTCACGTCAGTTTCTTAAGAGCATGGTGTGGTCTTCTACAGAAATGAGTACTGACTGTTCAATGCATCTTAACATTGACAACAGAGGGCCATCGAACAATAAGCATTTATTAGCTGTTACCTTTCCTTTGCATTGTATTTATCTTATGTTTATGCCTGAGTTCCTTTTAAAAATCAGGGATTTTTTTGATCCCACCTACCATTCTTTTTTATGAGCCAGCTCTTATCATTCCTGGAGGAGTAAGTGTGAGTTGTTATTTAATGTCATCATTAGCAGAGATCTGAATCATCAGAACTGATTAGTTAAAATCTTTGCCTCTTAAATGATGGCTGTACAAAGCTAGGTAAAGCCAATCTCAGTTTTAGGGTTCCTGTTAACTGTTGCAGGGTTTCTGAGCAGGAAACTCTGTGGGCAACAGTGGTAATCCTCCAGCTGGTGCCATAAGGGAGAAGTTAACTGAAGCACATTGAATGAAAGAGACACAGTAGTGTTTCTATACATTGCATATGACATTATTATAGATATAGATACAGAATGTATTGCATTAGCATGTAGACACTAAACATGGACAATCTTTGGAATAGTGATGTGAGTCTGAAGACAAAAGTTTAGGTTCCTTACATTTTGTAACATAATTAAGGGGATTAAAAACTGTTAAACTCCTCAGTGTCTCTACATAAACAGTGGATCAATCTGTTGATTCTAGCCTCTGTGATGCAGTTAAAATCCTGTTTCAGTAGAAAATCCTTCTGTGTGGATGTGTGTTTAAATATCAATAGGCAACGTTCAACTGAGAAGTGCTCAAATAGTTACCTTCTCTGACCATTTGCATCGCTAATCAAAGGCAAATTACTCTGTATTCAACCTCTACATCCCCTTTAGAGTGCCCCACAATAGAAAGCACAATGCCTCCCATTCTTGACATAATAAATCTCCAATATGATCCTTCATCCATCATTTGTTAGACTTGTGCTGCTTTTTTAAGCTGAAGGCTGTTTCCTTAACTTATTTACTTTATGAAACAAACTACCTACCCCGGGTTTACTTTGCCCCTTATTTTTTCTATTTCTTTGTGCGTTAATCATTAAACCGCTCAAGTACATCTGTGAGTATTTAGGGAGTACAATCCCACATTGATACTACAAATGTCTTAAATCCAAAACGCTTCTGTATTTTGTGGTTTAGGGAAGATACTCATCTCTTGATTCTAGAAGACACTATATTTTGGAGGAAGAAAAGCATTTAATCGTTCTGCAAGAGAAGTTCAAATAGGAAAAAAATGATGAGACTGTTGTCTTCTCTGTGGCTTCTACCGTGAAGTGACTTATTTTTCTATATGTAGAAGTATTTCCTTCTGTGTCTTATTTTCTCTAGGGAGCAACTTGTATGTTGAGTCAGAGAAAGACAGTGTAAGGGTAAATGTGAAGAATTTTATGGTGTTCCAGGGAAAAAAAAAAAATAACCAGAAAACCTGATTCAGGCCCCAGGTTTCATTGCTGCACAATATTCCTGTTTTGACATTTGAATTATTTAAATAGGAGAGGATACATGGGCTCTTGCAAACTTCCTGCAGTGGGAAGAAAGGGAAGCACCTGGTTTTCCCTCGTATTCCTCAGGTGAGCTAGCTGTGTGAGGCAGTGTATTAATCCAAATCACTGCACTGTGCTCCACAGACTGCAAAGAAGTGATTTTCAGCTTAGGTACTAAGATTCTGCAGCTAGGGAGGGACCTCTTTCCTTCAAGGTTTTGAAGTCAGAGACTTTGGAAGCTGACTTCACTATCTTAGGCACAAATTTTGTGGGAAAAGGCAGCAAGGATGAAGCCCTCTTGCATCACATTCACTTGAACTGAGGGAGACCCAAGTTGAAATGCTTTTGGCTATCAGCTCTGAAGCACAGATGCATTTGAGGGCACTTTGATTACCCAGGAGAATGCCCTAACCACTGGGTTATCATGTTTTAAGAGTTATCTCTCCCTCTACTCTTGAAGCTGCCCTACTTAGCATGAATTATTAACTGTTGACTGAAGTAGGGACTTGACCCTAACTCCCTTATATTCCACAAATATTCCCTGATCGGCAGATTATCAAATCAATCTATTGCTTGTCTGTCTCTACAGCCCAATGAATAAATATACAGAGCGGTTGGATGTCACTGATGTTACACAATATTCCACGTGCTTAGCATCCACAACGACCTTTCTGTGTTATTTGAATAGTGTCTGGCTGATATTCACACCCTATGTGCTACTTTTCCTGCTAGCTGAGCTAAGGGGCAACATAGGGATCTGAAGCTGCAGAGGAGAGCAAGAAGTACTTTGCTAACACAGTGCTCTTTAGAGCCATTGTCTCTTTCTGGTCTGTTCTGCTTTCAGTGAACCAGCCTAGATGTGGGTTCCCTGCCTTCATTCTTATTAAAGTGCAGGGATGCTGGGCACTGAAAAACCTAACTAACTTCTTAGCAGTTTTTGGTGCTTCCATTTTTGAAACTTTTTTAAAAATGGCTGTTAACATTAATTTATATGCATAATACGCAAAACCTTATGGGTTAGCCCCTTACCTCCTTGCTGTGCTCTTCTTGGAAGTAGGAGACAATTGCACTTATTTTATGCATGGAAGAAAGAAGATATGCCACATGTGATTACATTTTTCTCATATTATTAATATTGATTTGATGAGGTGCATGTCTGCTGCATAATGATGACCTTGCCTCCAACAGAATTGTGAATTACCTATCCTCCTGAAAAAGCAGCAATTGATACAGCAGATGGGAGAGCTGGATGATCCAGTTCTGAGATACATCAGCCTATGAAATATTACTGAGGCTTTTCAAAGACACTGGTATACCAGTAAGAGGAGACTACTTGAACGTCTTGGTTGCGCTCCAGCCTTGTACTTTGGCAGGGTATAAGCGCAAAGCATGTTGGATGTTGTGAAACCTCTGCAAGCAGAAGTGAAAATTGCTACATCTTTTTTTTAGGGACTGAAAGAAACATTGTTCATTGTTCGTAAATCAACTTCCCACAAAGCAAAAGAAACCACACTTACCTGGAAGGCCAAATTGTGCACTCCTGTGTGATCACGGGTGGTCTCCTTCAGCTCCATGTGTACAGCATGGGCAGGAGAGCTTTGGGTAAATGTTGAAAGACACTTGCAGCGCAGGGCAGCAGCAGCCAGCACGGCTAATCCATCCGCAGGTTGGCGATTATCACTTGAGGTCTAGTTAGCTGCAGGCACTCTCAGGTTGCTCTTGCTCACTCCCGGCTCCACCTTCTCACTCCCTCGGCACAGCCCCTTTTGGCCAGCATGGGAAACTGCGGTCAGTGTTTCCTTAGACAAGAATGGAGAGCTCCTGCGGGCCCCAAGAGGCCGATATATCCCTTGGGTGATCCCAAAGGCAAATGTGCGCCCTTACATGACACACACTTGGCTTTCGACACTTGCTTGGAGGAAGATCTTCCACACCCAGATCTTTGAGAGGTCAGCACAGTTTTTGTCTTTTTTTTACAGCTATTCTCAAGTTACAGTGATGTTATCATGGCTCTATTTTCATGGTGGTTAGAGACTTCAACTATCCAGAGAAAACAATGGAAAATTGACAATTCACAAACCTCCGTAACAAACACCGGTTATGCATTTTCAGTTGGCCTGTCAAATCTGGTGGCACAGGGTAATTTGAATGTCTGTCCTCAGATTACTCACTTTTAAAGAACAATTTTCCAATACTTTACAGGCTTGCTATTTGTAGAATGATAAAATTATGTTCTTAGAACTGTCAGTTGGGTCTCGTACCCATGGTTTTGATTGCTTTTGGACTCTTGTCTTTACAGCTTGCTCTGTGTAAGTTCACTGGAAATAGTAGCACTATTACAGACACTAATGTCAGAATTTGAAAGAATATAAATTTTGTCTTCAAGGACAACAAAAATTAGGGAATGTTTTATTTCTCTGAAATACAGCAACATATAGTTTTGTACACATTATGTGCCTAAATTTGTAACTTCCTGCATAGAGTTTGTAAATGTCATGAGTTTTGCCTCCTCCTGTGATAAAAGACAAAAAATTATACCTTGTTTTAGGAATACAGACAGAATGAACTAGCATGACTGAATGTATTCTTGGAAATAAAGAATAATTACATGAAAATAAAGAAGCTGCATCCTCCCAACTATTCTTAATTATATCATAAATCATACAGTTGCAATACATGATCTCTGAATTTCATAACTCTTGCTCAAATGGGAGACTAGGGGTTTTTTTTTGGTTGGTTGGTTGGTTGGTTTTGGTTTTGTTTTTTGTGGGTTTTTTTGGTTTTTTTTTTTTTTTTTTTTCTTAATGTAAGAATTGCATGACTTTTAATGATACATTCTGGTTTTCAGTGTCAGAATATTTTTTGTTGCCCCAGGTTTTGAAAGCATGTTTGTTGCTATTTGTATTTGCCCTGTGAGTAGAGCAATTTCTGAGACTAATTGCTTCTCCCTGCACATTAATCACCAGCAAAAATAGCTGCAAATCTCTTTATCAAGTTTGATGTAATTGTCTGTTGATTACTGCATACCTCAGCTGTTTTCCTCTTCCTTTCTTCCTTTTCTCCTCTTGCCAGTTTTGGGCATGTTTTTTTACTATCAGTGTGAAGAAGGCTGAGAGAACAAGACAGTGAATAATTTTCAAACCAGCCCATGCAATGTTAAAATCTGTAGTCTGCATTTGCGTAGATGGGAGAAAGTTCTACCGTGCTAAGTATTCCAAGACACAAGTATTTTCTGCTGTTGTTCCTATTCTTCTGACAACTTACTAAACCATTTTATAAACTGGTTTTCTCACTGAAAAAATACCAGAATAACACTGACTCAGTCATTTCAGTGCAAAGTTTGTTCCTCTTAATTATATTTTATGTTAGAAAACTCAGAAGATACTGAAAGCAAAGCCACCTACAGATTCAAGACAAATCCTGAACCTACTGTAGAACACATTAAATATGCCATTTCCCTGTGGACAAAGGACCATGTAGTTAAAGAAAACATTTACTTACTGATATTTTTTGTAGGGACCAGCCAACAGCCTACTTGTTTGATTTTCAGCAAACCCCTTTCCATTTCAGGTTAGATTAAATTCTGACATGAGCACATAAACTCTCAACAAATGTTATGTCTCTGAAGGGTGTCACATCCTGCCATTTCAACTGATAATAAGCCTGGACAACTGTTTTCCTCTTATGTGATTTCTCCAGCTACAAGAAGGCATTAAAGATCCACACTCTAAATTTTAGCCTGGTTTTTACAACACAGACTAATACTGCTGGGCTCATCCCATACGTGTTGCCAAAATTCTACCAATAATTGAGAGAAAAATTTACAGTAACCAGGACTGCTTCCTAAGAAAAGCAATAAGAAACTTTATATTCTGTACTATTATTCCTGAAGTAACTCTAGACTCTCTTACTTTGTTAGAGGAAAAACAGTCAAAAAGCCTAATTCTTTCACTGACTTTCACATATAATTTTTTTTCTCTAGTTTGAATAATACATGAAAGTTTTTCTTATTTGAAGACATAAATAAACTTTTTCTGTGTGCTTCTTTCTTTTTTAATGCTAGAAGATTATGAATTAGTTGAAAGAATATGGTTTTGTTTAGCGGACCTCAGAAACTAGGAAAGGAAAGCATTTTATTATATGAAAAAGTATCTGGAAAAGAAGATCAACAGCACAATAAGTATGCAAAACTGCTTTTTTGATAATGGACTAAGGAAAGTTTCATTTCAATGTATTCTGTCTCTTTCTAATTTTGCAGGCAGCTGGCACAATGAACCACTGTTATTTTATCACAAATATGACAGAAGAGTAGAAAATGAATAAATTTGAGAAAAAAAGATGTTTTAACCGTATGTAACGGTTATTTTATTGGATCCTTTCCACATGAGAAGTGCTCTCAGTTATTCATCTGAAATTTATTAAGGAAGCAGAAAGCTTAACTATAAGCCAGTCTTCCTTATCCCTCTGTCTTCTCCAAGTGAAAAAAGGTCCTTTCCATATTTGAAGAAACTTGGACCAAAAGGACAATTCTTTGTTAATATCTATAATATCCAAGCTGCAGATGTTTACACTATGGCCTATTCAGTTCTTAGAAACATTCATTAGGTTACTAATGAAAAGATAAACTCTAAATCAGTGTCATGGGAATAAAGGATGAAGGGAAGAAATTAACTGTCTTCTGGGAAAGAAATACAATTTTGTGAGTGTAAAAGTCATCCCTCAACACAGTTTTCCTGGAAAATCTAACTTTGAGACTAACTTTTACCCAAGGCAAACTTTTTCCACCCCATCACCTCCCCTCTTCAAAAAAAAAGGCAAAAATAATTCAATAATTCCCAGCTACAGATCCTGCATAACTAGGGGAAAGCAGAAAGTATAAAGTTCTTACCAAAATAAAAAGTCTTGAAAGAACCAGAATGGTGTCAAGTTTGATGAAAGGTGGACACAAAACCTTGAACCTTCATTTTAAAAAATCTTTTACATCTGTACAATGTGGTAACAAATGCTATTAAAGAAGCATTGCGTCTTTTTGTACGCTTTGTACAAATGTGTATTTTCTGTATCTCATAAAACACTGGTATTGAGCAAACTCTGCTGTTCCTACACCTACAGTCTTTTGTTAAGAAAAAAGAAAAATTATTAAACTTTTCAGAAAATTAGGTACTCTCAAGGGGTGGGGATAGAAGGGTTGGACAGTCCACAGCATCTGCCATGCAAGGCGTGATATCTAGCCGGTTTGAAATACATTGCATTCTTTCATAATGTGTGTTGGAGAATTTTTTTGCTACATAGATAAATGGTGGGGGAAAAATATCATCATTTTCAGAATAATTTGACTTCCTGCCAGATGGATCTTGTAAAAATATACTACTCCTACAGTCATCAGGTGGCTGGTTGACCAGGTGTTGTCAGCTTCTCTTCCATGTTCTGCTAGGAGTTCAGTCTTTGGTCCACACCAGTCACAGCCTCTTGTGTCACTGGCTCCTAATCTGGTTCCCAGCTCTGCCTCTGAGATACTTTTGGAATCTATTCGAGTATTTGAGCAAAGTAACTTCTGAGGAAATTATTCACTTTCTTGGTTTTCTGTGGCAGAAATGAAACTTTTTAATTTTTCCCAGTTATCCTAAAGTTGCCCCTTGACAGGAAGGAAACTTAATGTGAAAGAACATCATGTTTAACAAATGCCATGAAATAGGGAAGGAAATACTTTCTGGAAGAAAGATAAGGGCTATTGTGTTTACCTTGAGACAAAAGGCAATGTAAGGCTAAACAGGAATCCTACAGCTGTTGATTCTCAGACATTAGCAACCACTTCAGGAAATTTTAAAGACCACTCCAAAGAGAAAAGGTTTTCCAAGAAGTAGAAAAAGGATTTTATGTGATACCTTAATCATGCAACACAGGCTAAGTAAAAGAAAATACGACTACATAGATACTTCCATTTTACATTTATGTGAATACAAAACAAAACCAAACAAGCAAAGCCCAAATAAAAGAAGAAAGTTTTACACTTAAGGGAAATATGAAGTATTATTTTAAAGAGTTCGAATAAGGAAATTACTTAATTAGGGTAGAAAACTTCCCTAGGTTCAATAACTACATTTCAAAAAGGTTTTTGCCACCTGCAGGTGGGGGCTTCTGTGTGAACCTAAGCTCAAAGACAAATGCAGCTAAGCTTACAAAGCTTTTGAGGATTTAAACATCTTATTAATCTAAAATTGTCTTATTAATCTATAAGATCTTCATCAATAGATGGTATTTTGATACAATTCTGTTAATCTAACTGAGGAAAATATGCCTACTAGCTGTTTGTCACTTGGACTGTTTTTTCTAACCTTTCATGCATAGAAATATTACTGGCATCAATCTGTCACCTGTAAAAATAAGCTGACAAGTTAGCATCACATATTTCCTTTGAGCTGTGTTTTTTTTTTTCTTTTTTTTTTTTTTTTCCTTCTGCTTGCAAAATTATACCTTTTGTACACTTTAAATCTTTCCAATATATCTTCTAGTCATAGCTCAGACACATGAATAGATCCTACAGTGTAAACACAACAGATTTTGGTGGGACAACTGTCACAATATGCTTCACACCGGATGCAGTTCATGTCTGGGTATGTGTGCATGCTCGTTAGTTGACTTTTAATGTATAATAATTTTGCCTTTCTGTTCAATGGGATGAAAAGATAGTCAACAAGGTAGCCAGTCACTGCATTAAAGAAAATTAGACCTCTGAGGCAGAATTAAAGGTAAGTAATGCATACTTGTACTTTCTGTGAAGGCAGGTGTGGCAAAACCCATGGAAATTAGTTTATAATTGTGATATAAAAAGGACATTCAAGTCTTCCTGTAGTTATAAGTGCAGTGTGGCTGGCATCTACAAGGGATGTGTATAAAAAGGCTGTACCTACGTACATACCTGGAGTGCTTCGTCAAAGGAACTCCCCAGCTTGTCTCTGTACAGATGAGTGATTGGACTAATTTGTGACAAATTTATTGATTAAATTCCTAGCTTGTTTTGTCTCAAAGCAGATACCTAAGTTGTACTGGATCTTTCTACGTGCTGGATTCTCAGTTGCTCCAGCGCTTACCCTTTGGGCCTGAGATCAGCAGGTAGGCACTATGAGCATGTTGAGATGTGTCAGCTAACAGCCTGAGTAATTCCAAGGGCTCCCCTGGGCAGTTGCTACTGAAGAGAAAGGAGTTAGAGTAAAATGCACATAGGTGAGAGAATTTGAAAAGTTAATAGAAACTGTTCCTGCATATGGAATAGTAGTGGTAAGGGAGAATAGTCCTTTGTGCACAGCTAAGATAGAATATGTTTTGTAGGTACTTAAAACTAGCCCATACCTATGGATCATGCACTTGCTGGAGTAGTTGTCCTGCTGATAGGACTGAGAAGGACCTAGAGTTTGGGAAGTCTCATCTGATTCAGTGAAGATGCCGTTGCAACACTTGCAATGGGAGTCCTGCAACATCTGCACAGTGACTGAGAGCCCTGTTTCAGACAATCAGTTGCCCACATAAGCATTACCCTATCTATGCAAGAGATCACAATAAATTATTTTTGTAACTAGTACTCTGTCAATGTCTGTGCAGCTCAGGGAGTGTTTCTTCTGAAGCAAAATCTTCTGCTGTAAATGTAAAGTCATTCTACTTCTTTAAAAGTGAGGTCAGAGTCTGACAAGTTTTGAACATTTCAATGTTTATTATATCACTGTTAGTTCCTGTTATGATCCAGACGTTGCCTACTTCCTGAAGTACTTCCACATAAGTAAACAGAAGTGTCCTGCTCTGAACTGCCAATGCAATATAAGCTCGAGTATGGTATTGATCTTTGAGCTGTAGCAGCACAAATAAATGTTTTCTTATGACAAAAAAATTCAGAAGGACTGGAAAGAGGGCAGTCAAGGATCAGAAATCTGAAGAACCTGACTGAAAATCCTGAAAGTATTTAGATGTCTGTCTACAGGGAAAAGCTATACATATAAAAATATACTTCTGTGTGGTTATTGGCTCCTTGAAGCACTTAACAGTGCTTCTGGAGCTTGGAATTGCATAAGGATGTTGACAAGCAGGAACTTAAAACAGCCAGTGGGAATCCTCACTTCCTGGGAATGAAGAGGATGTCATAAACAGCTCTGGGCTTGCATTCCTTACATTTCATGGTAAATCACTCATTGATATTACTGGGATCCAAGGTAATTTAGAAACAATGTGAATATGAATGCTCTGTATGGTTCCCTGTGGAGAAACTCATTACACAGGCAACAATGCTGCTGTAAAAACCACAACCTGCTACTTACAGAGCTCTGCTGTCTGTAGTCCCTTGGCTGGCACAATCACAGTGAAGTTAAATATTTGAACACAGAGGTGTAAATTTACTTGAAGTCCAAATTACCTGTATTTAAAATATAGCACCACTGGTGAGAGATTTAACCTTATAATCTCTGTAAGACTGTCTGACTTGCCAATAAAATATCCTATCTTTCCTTTTTTATTCATCACCTGGTACACACTGTCAGTTCAGCAGGATTATATTTTCAAAATATCACAGGTAAATATTGTGCCCTAATTTACTGCTCTGGCCAGAACACCAAGCTCCCACTCCTTCAGCCCCGGAGCCTCCTCACTAACACAAGAAATGTGGTAGGAGGAAGAGGATTGGGGTGCATGCTATCCAAGCACTAGAACTTGATTTTTTGTTTAGTAGAGATAACAAGGCCTATCCAAGGACTTGAACTCTGTGTGTGTGCCTTAAAGAGGAAGTAGAAAAAGAATTCGGACTTAATCAGGCTAGAGGGTCATGCCTCATATAAGCTCTTTATGGAAAAATTTCTTACCCATTATCTTTGTCTTGGTTTCATTTTTTTCTTTGGCGTTTTTTTTTTTTGTTTGTTTGTTCGTTTGTTTTTTTCCCCCCCTTGGCTGATAATAATAAAATACAATACCATTTAACTTCATTAAACAATCCTGCTTTAATTACATATCGCAAGTACAGTGAGATCAATAACCCTGAAACAGGGCAAGCATGTGCAGTGGTTTTGAATAAATATTCCACAAGTTTACAGCAAGAACAAAACTTCAAAATGAGCCCAGTATGGAAGATAAAGTCATGCAGACAAAAGAGGTTGAATGTAACCTATTAACTTGAAGTGGCTGGGATAAATCTGTCCCCCATGCTGTTTCCCTAGGTGTACTAGAGATGATACAGTGTTGCTCTGCTTGATGCAATGGGATCACCCAGTGTGATTCTATTAAAGGTCATCCTTCTCTTGAGTGCCAAATGCAACTTAAAGAAACAGGAATATCAAACCCTTTTAAAATAAAGAACCCTCCCTTTTGACTACTGCGAACTCAATTTCTTAAAATACTGAAACATGATCAAGCACCCTTTCATGTTTTCTGTATCTGCATATTTTGCATTTATTGGCCAGATGCAGAAGCTGAAGTAAAATATGCTTCAGAAGAGAAAATAACTCCCTGGGTTGTGAAATACTACACTACAACCAAGGGCAACATGTGCACTCAGCTTGAACTCCAGGGCATTTTTTTTTTTCCTTAAACTGCTGCTGCCGAGGGAGGGAGAGGCATCATTTAAAATGCTAGTTTGAATTTTTAATGGATATTTAGAAGTTCAGGCCTTTGTCACAGCTGAGAAGATGAAGAAGTCAACAGTGCTTAAACACCACTCTCAGCACACTGCCCTTAACACACCTAAAGCTGTTGTCACCCTGATAGCTTTGAGGGAGGGCTCCGCCTACAGTACAGACTGGGGCAGTTCTAGATTGCCCCAGCATCATAGCAGTGTTGTCCAAACCAGTTCTCCTACCTGAAATGAGCTCTGTGTTGGAATCTGATGAACTTTGCACCCTGTGTCATCCCAGCAGGGCAGTTTCACCTATCTGCTACACTAAGTTTTGTCTGTGAAAGGGTTAAACTCATCTTGCAAGATAACCAGCCTGGAGTTCTGGCTACTATTAAAAAGTATGTGCTCTGAGCACAGTTTATTACAAAGAGCTGCAACACCCTTCACCACTCCCCCAGGAATTCAAGATACAGATCTTTAAGGTCCAAGAGATGCAAAACTACCGCTTGTTTGTCAAGGCAAAGGATTTAACAGAATGAAAGTGGATTTGGACAACCAGTATTGTAACCACAAAAAGAATTCTTCTTTTAAGCAACAGATGCCATGTTCACACAATTAATCCATTGGTGGAAAAGTTATATTTGCAGTCTGTTATTGATAGATCTTGTTTCGCTATTCTTCAAAACTCCGAAGCTCCTACCTTGCATATTATGTTTCTGTACTGCAGGGTGCATGTACTGATGGCTCCTTAGTGCCCCTTCAGCTAAATATTTGCTGGCCTAGTGAACTTTCTGTATTTCTTAACTGCATTGCGAGACAAAGCAACCTAATCATAAACCTGACACAGCATAACCTGAAGACAGTTTTTCATTATGTTTCTAACAGACAAAGCTATCATCTGTCCCACTTCACCATATTGCAGCGTTTTCCACAACAGAGCTGCTGTTGACTGGTTTATGCCACCTCGATCCAAGGACTGATAACACTCAGCAATGTTGTCACAGAATTAGCTACTCTGTGTTGATCTAACACTGATCTAACACTTTCATACTTTGCTGATAGATACTGCACAGAACTTCTAGATAGAGAAGTTTCCTGTTCATCTTAATTTTCTGATCCCCCATACTCATATAGTTCCTTCTAATTTTGGCATATTACAGGCTCCATGTATTTAAACTCCATATATTTTGGCCTCTATAGGTCTGTGGGATCCCTAAGGGTTGCCAGGGAATAAATAAGAGCTTCTGAAGAATTAGGACAGAAAGGAGAGTACTGTGAAGAAAGCCAAACTGAAATCCTTCCAGCTCCATTTCCAAACCTGAACAAAGTACCCAAAGACATCATAGGGACAGGGGCATATTTAGTAATCAGTATTTCACTATGAGTATTCAGTATGAGTAGTAACACCTCGCTTAAAAGAAGCAATGGAGAAAAACAAGAAATATTTATCATTGGACTAAAAAGTGAAAAATTAGTTTAAAAGAAGGAGAGCAAGTTGTTCTAGTTAATTATGGAACAGAACATGAGTTAAAAGATCTTGTATGCCTGAAAACTAGCAAATGCAAATGGAATAGAGAAGCCACAGTAAAAACAAAAAAAAAAAAAAAAAGAAGAAAACCAACCAAACAAAAGTAGTTAGAATGTCACGTCTCCTATAACCACTGTGAAAGTATGTGATAATTTCCTATCCCATTCTTGACATCCTCTGTGGCCTTTTCTCACATGCACAAACTCTGTTGACACCCTCTCAGCTACTAACTACTATTCAAGTAGAAGCTGCTATGAGAGCAACTGACTTCCCGGGCCATGCATAATCCGTAAGTTAAAAATGACGCCTCTGTTTCTGACTGACTATTCAGTTCCAATAGGGGTAGCTCTGATTTGTGATGGATTATTCATTTTATGAAGCTTTACACTTAAGTACTTTAAAACGTACTCGGAAATTCCACTGGAAGCAAATTACCTTGCAAACCTGCCCTGCACCAGCTATACATGAGGTTAATTGTTAGGCAGCACCAAACCACAGTGTGTGGGTCACATTACAGCCATGGCAGTGACTCATGTGGACGGCTGTGAAAGGGCAGGCATACTCCCTGACCCTTGCTTACTTGGGAGGGAGAACAAGGTGCAGTAAGTTATCTTATTCCAAGGAGAGTAATATTTGTTGGTAACACAAACTCAGTACGTGTGCCATGTTCTCCAGACAGGCCCCGCACAAGAGACTTTCAGAGCAGGAAGCCTATGTTTATCCTAAAGTGACACTAGTAAGCACTGGTCTTCTCAGCTGTCTTTGAGGTCTGAAGAGTGATATAAGCATTATTTTTCCTGTTACTTGTACATGATTATTCATATGTATGCCCTCATTCCATGACCAAAACCAAAACACAAATGTCTGGTACATACATACAGACAGATGCATTGCTTATCGTACGTTTGGATCGGGTTTCTTGCCAGGAGTAAAAGTTTGACTTGAGAGACTGCACTGGCTTCCCCTACTGCCATCCTTAGTCCTAGACCCTCAGGCTTGACAGCAGCCGCCAAATTCCTGCCTGCTTCACTTCCGCTGGCATCGACACTCCCCCTTCTGTTTTGCCCTGGTATTTTCTGCTTGGGTTATCCGTAATCTTTCCAGCGTTTCCCAGATTGTTTTGTTTAGACTTCCTGAGTAAGGATTTTTTCTCTTTATCAGTATAATATATATCCCTAAGGCCAATTATGGCCAGTTATACCAGTTACGATAATACTAACATTTTACACACACAGAATAATCTAACCCACTCCTGCCTATAAAATTATCTCCTTGTTTGTTGTCTCGGATCACATTTAGAAACACCACATTGATTATCTGTTTATCTTCCTAAACCATATTCAGGCTTCCATTCTTTACCTTTAAGCTTTCTACAACATTGAAGCTATTCTGTCTCATCTTTCCTATGTTTTCATCTTGAATGCATGCAGTCACGTTTCTGCTTTACTATACAGCTTTATTTGTGGTAATTTCCTCCTATATTCCTTTGGTTTTTCTAATATTTTAATTTCACCCTTGCTCTCATTTCTTTCTCTGACTCTCAGCTTTTTATATGCTGGTGCTTCCTAAGCTTAAAAGCAGTTATCTTCAAGTCTTTCTGAACACTATCTAGAAAGCTTTCCTGCTCCTGCTTTTCTTACTGATGGTTGTGGTTTGCACTCAATTCCCTCAAAACTTTGATTTACACTGCTGATACAGTCATTTACTGTCCCACAATTAACATGGCCAGAGGACACGCTTTTGATGACTGCAAAGCACTCCTTGCACATTAGCTGCTTAAAATAACACATTGGGAAAAGTGCAAACATACCTATTGATAGTAAGAAGACATCTGATTCTGATCCTCCTTACGGATCAGCAGGCTCACAAGAATAATAATGAGAAAAAAGCACAGCATAGGGTTTATCTTTTTCACTGAAAATCGTCAGTTTCTGAAAAATATCGGATACTTTTAGTTAGTTCAGTGTTCAGTTGGATTTAGTTGAAATTGACCTGTAAACTCAAAAGTTAAGGGGGGGAAAGGTGTTTGATGCCAGTGAGCCAGCCAGAGGGCAGAGCCGGCAGTCCCAGCTCCCATGTAAGCAGGCAGGGAGAAGTGACACACCCCAGGAGCTGGTCTCTGCTTTTGGGTGGGCTGTGACCTGGGGGTCTCCAGTGGGCTGGGAGCTCTTCCCAGGCATGTGGGGCCATGTTGCATTGTGGTCGACTGAGATACCCATGCTTATGCCAGCCCTACCAAGTGCGGGCAACAATCCCAGCCATTTTAGTGTGCTTTCTCCTGAAGCCCTTGCCAGCACACCTTAGTGCTGAATTAAGAGGGATGATTCGGAATAAAGAGACAACGTTTAAATTTAATTTTGGAGCATGTCAGGAAATGGAATAAGCCTTAGAGTCACATAAGCCAGGCCATGGGGAGAATGATTTCCCATGCTGGCCACACTTTTGAAACTTGACGCAGCTCTTTTGTCTCCAAGAGGATGTTTGCATTTACTTGTGCATTCAGATTTGTTAACTGTTTGACACTGTACCAGAGGGACTTGTTTAGGAGCACTCACGGCTGTTTTATGCTATGCGTTAACATCCACATCTTTGTGCGCCGCTGTAAACGGCAGTCTGCGCTGCAAACGGGCCTGGTGGGCGCTTGATGGCAGTATTTGCGTAAGGTGCTTGCACCACTTCGCCTGCTCGGCCGTTTCCAGCGCAGCGTTAGGAGAGCTATGGGCACTTTTGGCTACCTGGAGAGGCAGGGTAGGGAGGAAAAGGAAAGACAGAATCAAAGAGGAAAAGGAGTGAAAGGACAGCAGATACAATTTACTGTTTTCAGCCTGACTGCTTCAGTTGTCAGACACGATTTTGCTTTACGATTGGATTCAATGAACTTTGAGGTCTTTTCCAACCTAAATAATTCCACGATTTTCCTGGTTATTGCTGAATTTCTGCCTTAGGAGCTCTCACTGTCCCTATCTGCTGAGCCTCACGACAAAAGTTAAGTGAACATGTATTTGAAATCTATCACAGTGCAGCTGGAAACATTGATCTAGGTTATATCGATTAAGAGTGAAGGTAGGATTGTTATGACAGCGTTAGCCTCTAATAATTATTGTCTTCAAAGAGGTACAATGCCTCAGATGCCTCAGTAGTGGATGAAGCACTTAGCAACTTGCTGGTGCTGCAAAATACTGCTGAACAGGTGATTAGGTGAGAGCAGTTCCTGGGTGCAGCAAAGGGAATCCTCCGGCGCAGCTTATGGCTGACCTGGCCCTGGTGCTAGCTTTGGAAATGGATATCTGAGGCTGCCTGGCCTGTACAGATAATTGAAGCAATCCTCTGCTAATTCTGCAAACAAATGGCAGAGGTATGAAGATGGCAAGAAGCCATTTTGAGGGATTGGCAAGTGCGCCCTGGCTCGGGAAAAGGATTGTGGCCAAGAAGAATACATGAAGCACTTTGGCATATGTATACCAATATCTAAATTAACCCCTTCTATGTTCTGAAACTAGTAGGCTGTACATATTTTCAGTCCTACCCTATTATGAAATACGAATTGTGGAAATGCTTGGTGTAAATAGTAAAAGCTACATTCTATGATTCTCATGCTCTGGTAAGACTATGTAATGCCAGGCATTTATTTTGTGTAGATATTTTGTTTCCTTAATGGAATCAGCTTTTTGCAGTGGATTAGAACAAGAAAAAAATTTAAGGGTCATATGTTTTCTCTCCCCCTCTTCCCCCCTTAGATTTTGCTTCTCCTTTTACTACTTGTTTCAGAGAAGGGCATCTGTTGGTCTCACAAGATGGTTTTCACAGGTTTGGGTGTGTAATATAATCATGTTATAGTATTGCTTTCCTCATGATGCTCACAACTCTGAATTTTTGCTTAAAACTGATGTCAGGAAGTTAAAGAATCACATAAGAAAACTTGGTCCCCTTCAAATGCTAAGAGCAGACCCCAGATGATGTAAAGCAGTGTAGATTTAATGTTGCTTGTTTTTACCAACTGCGAATCTGAACCACCGATTAATTTACATAGGGATGAAGTTGGGAAGTTTTCATGTCCAGTTGAGTCTCTTTTGTACCTCTTTTCATTTGAAAAGCTGTGAAGAAACATTTTTCCCTTCTCACTACTCAGGCAGTTCACTCTCCTTGTTGCAGTTGATGTCGTTATCCAGCTGAATTATTCCTCTGTCCCCTTGAAATGCTCTGTAATAAATTAATAATTTATGCTAAGTGGAGCAATACCGCTGGGAGCTGGGAGTTGAACTAATAAAAATTCAGAAGTTGCAGGGCCCATTGAAAACATTTGCTGAAATTACTATGGCTCCAGGAGATATTAAGATATGTGTGTGTGTGTGCTTGGGGAGGGAAAGAGAAGAGCTTTGGCCCCTTTTTTCTTTCCCAAAGGAATGACTAGCAGTGGCAGGACTTAGGAAAACAACAATGTGCTAAGCAATCTTGCTCAGCAGCAGAACACTTTCGAAAGAGAAATTCCCCTCCATGGAAATTTCTCTGTGCTTTGAAAAGTTAAATTGAATTTCCAGCATTTACAGTGGGATGAAGAATTTGAGGAACTTTATTTAGTAGTGAGCAAAGTAATTTATTTAGGGTGCAGTTGTGGGTTTTTAAATTATTTCTTTTGGGAATCCAAGTTTTGAGCTTGGTTATTGCTCTCCCAGGAAGAAGGTTATCTGTCCTGAAACTTAAAGCTGAGGGTCCCTCTAGCCCCGGCTACCTATAAGGATAATGAACTGCAGCTCATGGTGGCTCCCAGCACCTTAGGAGAAGAAATCTTCGGAACAGAACTCTTCCTGTTTTGTCAGATTGTGGTCATGCACTAATCAGTTTTCACAGGCTACATTTTAAAATGTTTTATGAAATGTCATTTCAAACAGAAACTCCCAGCAAACTGATTTCAATAGGCAGGTCAAATACTGGAGACATGGGAAGGGCAACATAGTAACAGTGGCCCCTGTTGTCTCCCCAGGCACCACTTCTGGGGACTGGATTATTGCTTCATACTGGAGCTATAATGACAATGGCCATTGTGAGACAAACCTACAAAGTTTATTAAAACACCATTCCACATCTATTCTCTGGTATCTCATTTAATCTTTTCTTGCTGTCTGCCCAAGTGAGTCTATGTAACCATGCCCCTGTTGCCCTGGGCTGCCTTTAAAGCTGGGTTATTACAGCTTCTGAGTCATCCTAGGCATTCTGGGATAAAGGTGCATTATAAGAGTGAGCTGTATGGAAAAAAAGATGGCTGCATAAAGCTTATGTTGAGGGTGGCTGGAAATTCTATTAATCTGTTTGTGAAATGCAGGATCTTTTCTTGATATAGTCAACTTTTCCATTTTCTGTTGAAATATCGACTCCTCCCCCAACTCTTCCCCCTAGTTCTAAATCACAGAAAATTTAAGATGCTCAATTAAATTGAGAAGAAAAATAATCAACTAATATAGTAGCTAAAGAATTAGTGAGGTGCCAGCAGGTGGTGCTCCAGAGTACGTAACTCTATTTTCTTCTTTACTGGACCAGAAAAATCTTTTGCTTTTTTATAGAATCATAGAATAGTTAGGGCTGGAAAGGACCTTAAGATCATCAAGTTCCAACCCCCCTGCCATGGGCAGGGACACCTCCCACAAAACCACATCACTCAAGGCTATGTCTGACCTGGCCTTGAACACCTCCGGGGATGGAGTATTCACAACTTCCCTGGGCAACCCATTCCAGTGTCTCACCACCCTTACAGTAAAGAATTTCTTTCTCATATCCAATCTAAACTTCCCCTGTTTGAGTTTGAACCCATTACCCCTTGTCCTATCACTACAGTCCCTAATGAA